>JAPKLW010006395.1:0-17497 GCA_026898455.1 Plectranthus barbatus | reverse complement strand
TATGTATCCGGTTTAATTATGTCTTTGTTTTAATTATGTATGTGCTTGAATTATGTATTTCTTTTGGTAATGTACTAGTTTGTGTTTCAAGTTAAATTTGTCAATTAAATTAAAGTTTATGCTTTAAATTTTTATATAGAATATACAAATTTAAATTAATAAGTAATTAAAAAAATTAAATTTTATTAAATAAAGTGAATTACCTTTCTTTACGAATTGATTCAATTCATTTATTCCTATTTATTCTATATTTTATTATGTTATACATATATATTTTAATTTAATCCCATCAATATTAATATATATTAATATTAATATAATTCTTATCACCTTAAATAATTAATATATATTCAGCAAAATAAAAAATATTAAAAAAATGAAAACCCCTCCACCCAAATTTTCAATTCACGCAAAACCCCCCCCAAATTCGTAACCCTCCCTCCTTCGCAGCCCTCCCGCCGTTCGCAGCCCTCCCTCCTTCGCAGCCCTCCGCCGACGCCGCCGTTCGTAGCCCTCCCGCCAACGCCGCCGTTCGCAGCCCTCCCGCCGTTCGCAGCCCTCCCGCCGACTTCGCCGTTCGCAGCCCTCCCGCCGACGCCGCCGTTCGCAGCCTCTCACGGTAAGCCCCTCTTATTCCTGTTTATGCTTAATCTAAGCATTATTCCTGTTTATGGCTTATTATTGGTTTGGTTGCTTAATCTAAGCATTATTCCTGTTTATGGCTTATTATTCCTGTTTCTTATTCTAATTCTCATTGTGGCTTCTGATTCTGATCCTGATTTCTGTTTGGCTTCTGATGCTGATGTCAGTTTATGATTCTGATTTCTGTTTGGCTTCTTATTGTCGTGGCTTATTTGTAGTATCTGAAATCATATTTCCTGCAAAGAATAGCAAAGTTTTGTGTATGGCTTTTTTGTTTATGGCTATTATTTCTGTTTGGCTTCTGTTTGAATTCATAATTTTCTGATTGTTATGGCTTATTTGTAGTAGATGGAGAATTTAGAATTTGTAGTCAATCAAGCCCTATTGAACCGGATCTTCTACATTTACAATATAAGCATCGGTCTTCTGGAGTTTTTAGTGGTGAGAAGTGGGCTACAGAGGCCTCCGTGAGAAGCGCTTTGCACAAAAGAGAAGACGGGGGCCCAATGCAGATTTTACTAGTCCATAGTTTATAAATTATTTGAATTGTAAACTGTTTAATTAAATAGTTGTAAAATTAAAATATTCGATGTAGTTTAATTTTTAAATTAATTTTAAATTATATTAGTTGAACAGTTGAATTAATTTTATATAGTTGCAAAATTAATTATTAATTAAATTAGTTGAATGATAAAAAATATTAAAATTAATGAAAAATATATTAATAAATTAATTATTTAATATTATATTTACATATTTTATTGTATTATATTAAAATATTAATAAAATCATAAAATAAAATTGATAATATAATTTTTTAATTTAAATGATTATATTAATTAAATAAATAAATATTATCATTAATATTATAAAATTAAACGAAATATAAAAAAAAAATATTGTCACAATTGATTCGGTACTTTAAGTACCGAATTGTTAGAATATATGATTTATTAAATTTTAATTTTATGTGACTATCTGATTCGGTAGTTTAACTACCGAATTAGTTCAAATCGACTTTGTTTCGGTCTTTAAACTACCGAAATGATATAAAACATCATTACAAATAATTAATTTTTAATTATGATAATTAATTGTAATTAAAATATAAAAATTAAATTGATTCGGTAGTTTAACTTCCGAATCACTGTAAAATCACACTGATTCGGTAGTTAAACTACCGAAATGGTCATTTGCGTCCACAAAAAAAAGTCAACCTATTTTGGTGGCCACATATATAAATTTATGGTTAAATAGGTATTTTTCTCCTGATTTCATCATATGTATATATATATATACTTATCAATTATATTGATGATCAGTCATACACAAGTAATAATCTACATTCAAATTAATATTAATATTACCAAGTGGATTTTCCTCCCGAGGCCTGCGCTATCCTTAGAGGGTTCCTTGCTGCCACCGTTGTATAACTAGAGAGAGAGAATCTAGGTAGCATGGTTATTAATACACATTGGCGGACCGGATTTTTTTTTCATTTTTATAGTATCGTGATTCCTGATTTTTTGAATTAGTCTCCTCTTAAAGAATAAAAAATGGATGAAAATAAGAAAAAAAAATTATGATAAGAAGTCTAGAGGAGACAAAAAAATAAATTTCAGACCCTCACGAGATTTTTTGTATCCACAACTGGTTATACAATATGATTTATTAATGCAGGGCAGGGTGTACCTGAGGAGAGGTTTAGTTTGTTGCAGGGAGAAGACAAGCTGGTGGAATTGCCCAATGTTGAAGCGGTGGTAGCCATTGCTGATGCTGCTGCCATTTTCTTTGTTGGTGTGTGTGATTGGGCGCCCAAGTTTCAGACAAAGAATCTTTGTTTAAGAAAAGGCGAAAAATAGTGGTGGGGTTCGAATATTGTGGTGATTGATTTGCATTTGCATATGCATGGATTGGCTGTGGCAGGATTCTATCTATGTGATGTGGATAAAATCGGGATATTATTGCTGACTCATATATCCCAGTTTATTTGGTGAATGGGCTTCTTATTGGTTGGGCTGTCTTATATTAACTCAGCCCATTTATGCTACTCCAATATTTGATCACTTTGTCTTTTTGTGCCATGAAATCTTTCAAAACCTCCCCAATCAGTATCTTATAATACTCCCTCTTAATTAGTCTACCTGGAAAGTTGGCAAAATAATTAATTTAGTAAAAAATAAAGGAAATTAATATTTTATTAGTGAGTATATATAAATTTTTTATTTTAGGTAAGTAAATAACTAAATGAGACAGTCCAAAAAAAAAAGGTGAATAATTTAAATCGGATGGAGAGAATATTATTTTTTTTTATTAAAGTAATTTATAATCGTTACTCATATATTTCTGAGATATATTTATCTTGTTCATGTATAAGAAATCAGTTGTGCAATATGATGTTACGAACAGTATTCTTAGTTTATTGGAATAAAATGGAAAATTTGCATTTTGAAAATAAAATTTTTTTAAGCAAGGAATTATATTTAATCAAAATTACACATAATATCGATCAAAAGTTTAAATTAGTTTTTTGGATGGACTCTTGGCTTGAGGATTTTTAATCGAGATATTAGAAAAAAAAAAATGAAAGGATTTTTATTTCTTAAAAAGTTAAAATGCGAATTGCCCACTAGAAAATAAAAATATATTTATTCCACAAATACTTTTTTTTTTTTTTGTTATTTCTATCATTGGTCATCATCAGCCTAATCTTGCAACTTGTTTGTGAGAGTAATCTTGATTTTCAGTGTCTGAAAAGAGAAAATTGAATTCCCTGTGAGCGATTCATCCCAAATTCTTCACTCTTTTATGTGTTGTTGTTCTGATAGTGGAATTAATTATCGTTGGAGATGATATTTTGCTAACCTTCTTGAGAGAGAGGAGATATTGGTTCAAGGGTGAATTTGAAAAAATTACTATTTCTTATTTGTTTTTTGATTTGGGGGATTTAGAGAAGATAGAATCAATGCATGCATTCATATAATATCATGTGACCCATCGAATGCCAAGAACAAAATAGGTAGTGTCCAAAATTAATGTAAAGCATCCTCTAAAAATAAGGATTCATTTCTTTTTTCTCTTTCTTTGTAAAACTACCAACCGTTATATTTCTTCAACTTATATATTGCCACACTTGGAATCTCGTGTTTGCATTCTCTCACTTTCATTTTCATATTTTATCACTTCTCTATCTCTTCCAAGTAAGGAATGGAGCAGTGACAGATCAAAAAAAATTGGTAATGGACTGAAATTTTTATTCTGCTTTCATCTTTAACTTCAATCATATTTTATTTTATTTTTAGGGATTATTCAAAAAAAAAAAAACCAAATCACTAGACTATAAAAAATAAAAAAAAAATTCCGACTCCGCGAATGTAGAATCGGTTTTCATTAGGGGTGGCTATTCGTGCGTGTTGGGTCGTTATTGTGTCGACACGATAGTGACAAGACCCATCAAGGTCCGACACGAACTGTTAAGGATATGCTCGACACGAACACGACACGACCCATTAAGCCTCAAACACGAACACGACACGAACACGATATTGACCTGTTAAGAACACGATCTGATAACACGATATTGACACGAAAATTGTTAAATTAGGTTGATAAATAAAAAAATAGTAGTAATAATAATAATAAAATAATCAAATATATTATTTATTAATTTCTTAGTGGGTAACACGAATACGACACGAAACACGATATGTTATCGGATAATACGAACACGACACGAAATACGATACATTATCGGATTACACGAACACGACACGAACACGCCACGAAAATTTCGTGTCCTTATTGGGTCGACACAATAATGACACGAACCCATTAAGGCTCAACACTAACCCATTATTATCGTGAGGGTTCGTGTCGGGTTATCGTATCGTGTCGAAAATTGCCACCCCTAGTTTTCATGCCTCCATTTCAAAATCTTTACAAATTTTAATTATTTTTTTCTAAAAAAAACTGTTAATTCTTTTTCCATAACAATTCGTCAATGCAGAGAATATAATAAAAGAACTTGGGAAAAGTAATTGGTAATATTTTCACCGAATACGGCAGTAAATTTATGATGGATGATAGTAGTAAATACTATTAACAATAGGAGGTTTAATTCGATATTACTAAAGCGCTCTCTCTCTCTTACATATAATTATTATATATATATATAAAGAGAGAGGCTCAAGACTCTTCACTCTTCAGATCAGAGCACCAAAACCCCTGCCAATGGCGAAATCTCAGTCGTCGGCGTTAGTGGAACCCTTTTGTACGTCGTTGATTACGCTGCTGATTATAGTGACGGCTTGCGCTGAGCTCTGCGACGCCGCCACCGTTGTCGACGTATACCGCCTCGTGCAGTACGATCTAGCCGGCGTGCCGTTTGGGTCCAGACTAGCTGCCCTCAACCACCACGCCGCTTCTTCTCTCTTCTCATCCTCCGCCGCTGCCGGTGCAGTAGCCGATCTCTCGCGTACCGTCCTCATACTCCCCGTCCGCGACTTGAATCTGACTTTCATCAAAGGTCGTTAGTTTTCTATTGAGCTTTCTACTTCTTGTTTTTCATAAAATGCAGTTTATACATGATTTCCGAGGTTAAGGAATTCAGAATTGTTGTTCTCGGTGGAGTTAGGTGTTATAAGTTTTTCTTTTTCAAGATTTTGGATAGTTGAGTAGAATATTAGATTGAATATTTGAACAATCAAGCGGGGAAAGCGTGCTGCTGTCTGTGTTTCCCAGAGAAGCTGGAGTTTGTGGGTTCTAAGCGTGATAATTTCAGATAAAGATATAGTCAGAATGAATTGAATTCGTTTTGCTCAGCTATTTTGTTTTTACTGAAACTGCTCAAATGCTTCATTTCCTAAATAATAAATACTTCTTTTACTGTACTGTACAAATGGATAAACTTTGAGACATATAGCTTGGTCTTGATTGTGTTCTTGAAATCGTCACCAACATAATTGGGTTTACTTCTGCACTTGAATCTTCCGTACACGCGGTTATACTTATACCTTTTTTCATATCCTATCGCAGAATATATCGAGGAGAAGAAACCATTAGGTGGTTTGTTGCTTCTGCTTCCCCAAGTTTTTAATCCACAAAACATCAATGGTAAGGATGAAGCAGGTCATGATTCCGCAGTAGGGGCCATTAAGGAAGTGGTACTTGAACTGGAACGGTTGCTTGTACATGCAAACATCCCTGTAAGTGAAATAGATTACCTCTATCTTTTACTTACTGTCAGTGTTCTTTATTTTCTGCTCTGAAAAGTTGTCATTTGGTGCACTTCTTGCGACTTCTTTTATTTTTATTTTTTTTAGATTGGTCAAATTTTGTTATTTGCTTCTTCATTCAGAAGATGGAAATGAAGCTTGGTTTAGTCTGTGGATGTAAAAAACTTATATCTAAGACCATGGATGTTGTATATTATATGCTTACCTTCTGCAAATATGTGATTTATTTGCCCTTTGAGTTGATCTAAAAGTTGATGGAATTACTTTTCCCATTTTCCTGGTTATTAGCTGTTGTTTATGATCTAATAAAGTCATCATAATTCTCAGTATCCTGTGTACTTCGGTTTTGAGGATGACCATGTTGATGCTGTCCTAGCTGATGTCAGGAAGAATGATGCTACTGGTCAACTGGCGACTGCCACAACTGGCGGGTTAGTTGCTATGTTTGTTCTAGAACCATTCCAACTAATTTCACTGTAGCTGATTCCTTTACTAACATGCTTCAGGTACAAGCTTGTTGTTACTGCTCCTGAACCTAAGAAAATTGTTTCTCCAACTATTGCAAATATTCAGGTTCTAGTTTTGCCTTCTATTTTCTATTGGGATGTCTAGGTGATTCTGGGCTCAAAGTACCCATTAATTAATGAATTTTGTGACTTATTTTGTTCATTGAGCTACTTATATGAATTCAACTTATTTATGATCTTTATGAATGCTCATTTTTTCAGGGTTGGCTGCCGGGATTGAGAGCTGATGGAGACTCAAATCAACTTCCTACCATAGCTGTAGTGGCATCATATGATACATTTGGGGCTGTACCAGTTAATCTCTTTTCTACTTAAACCTGATGTTATTACTGTTAACTCAGTATCTTATGCATCTCATTCTCTATGGAACAGGCATTATCTGTGGGAAGTGATAGTAATGGGAGTGGTGTTGTGGCACTCCTAGAAATAGCTAGATTGTTTTCAATTTTATATTCAAATCCTAAGACAAGAGGGAGGTATAATCTACTCTTTGCACTGACATCTGGAGGGCCTTATAATTACGATGGGACTCATAAGGTACTTTTTCGCCGAATGGATTTTTTTATTTTCATAGCCATGGATGATTGTTATATGATTTTGGCATTATACCTTTCTGTTGCAGTGGCTTCATAGTTTGGACCAACGCTTGCGTGAGAGTATTGATTTTTCTATCTGCTTGAATAGCATTGGCTCAATCAGCAATGAGTTATGGATCCATGTGTCAAAGCCTCCAGATAATGTCTACATTAAACAAATCTTTGAGGTAACCCTTAAGAGGGCTTTTGTAAAAAGAGACGTGATTTTCTTTAGACAGCTGTTATTTGCTTTAGTGTTTAATGCTTGCAAATGTATTGTTGCAGGGTTTCTCTACTGTGTCTGATGAACTGGGGCTTAAAGTTGGGTTGAAACACAAGAAGATAAACATTTCTAATACTCGGGTAGGTAACATCAAATCCAAAATTTTGAGACTTCAAATTTGCTTGCTTACATTCTCTGACCATAGAATTGCACGAGTGCTCTCATTCCTGATGGTATCTACGGTACTGACAACATTATTAGATTGGTCTGTGTCGATTTAATTTCAACTAAACTTTTCTTTGTTTTCATAGTGATTCAAGAATTCATTTGCCATCTTTCTAAAATAAGTTATGCATTTTCCCTTTTGCTCTGCTTCACTGTAACTTGTACTTTTAAAGTGTGTACTTTATTTTCTGGAACTCTGGTTATTCTCTTGAAAACTTCTTTTCTTGTGTTATTAGCATTAGTCTGTACAAAATGGGGCTAATTTGGTCCCCAACTCGGGGTTAAAGTGGTTAAAGCGCCTTGTTTGTATTCAATAGGTCATAAGCTTCTTTTGTATTGGGGACATATGAAAGATGGAGAGAGAGATAGAAGATCATGTAGAAATTATAAACCAAACAATGTGCAAGACCTAGAAACAGATTCCAAATTTGAATAATAAAAGGCGGTGGCATTTATACATTTATATGTAGGGAATGGTTCTGGGCTTCTGGCAGGAACTAGTCCCTTGGTAGGAACTAACTATGAACCGGATAGAAGCATTTTAAAGAAACCAAAAAGCATTTGAAGAAACTAAAAAAGCACCAACTTTTTCAACGTTTTTTTACTTCAAGTGTCGTGCTTTTTGAAATTTGTGATATTTTCAATAATAAATATGCGTTGCTTCTTCAAAATTGTAATATAAATATCCAGATCCATGGTTAGGATGTGGTCATAGTTTCTACCTGTGGTTTGGTTCCTCTATTTTTTTGTCCTTTCCATATATATATGTAGTTATGTATTGTTGTTTTTCTCATCTTTATCAATGGTCTAGGTTTTATAGCTGAAACAGTTTAAAAATTCTAGGTTGCTTGGGAGCATGAACAATTCTCAAGGCTGAGAGTTACTGCTGCAACACTGTCAGAGCTCTCTGTTGCTCCTGATTTTCTGGAAAACACTGGAGGCCTGTCAGATGTCAGGTTGTAACTCGGGAATTTGGTCCACTTCTTTTTCCTTATAATGAGTTCCTTTCTTGTGTGGATCATTCTTTACTCAGCATTGCTCACATCTGCAGCTATTTTGTTGATGAAGTATCAATTGGGAGAAGTGTAAGATTAGTTGCTGAAAGTCTTGCAGTAAGATCTCGCAGTTCTTAGTTTTTTCCTGTATATTTGATTTGCTACTGCAGTAATTTTCTAACGAGCCTCTTTCTCATAAACAGAGGCATATTTATGGCCTGGAGGGACAAAACATCGATATATTTGCAGATGATAGTAGTTTATCTGTGAACCCTTCTTACATACGCTCATGGCTACAATTTTTGTCGACGACACCTCGAGTGGCTCCATTTCTTTCCAAGAATGATCCCCTTATTACAGCGCTGAAAAAGGTAAGTTTGCTCCTTGTACTTAATGGAAAGATAATTACTGTTTGTAGTGAGTTTATTGGGGCCGAGTGATTAATGAATGATATTTAGTTAAGTACTTGATCAGAACTAGTCTTGTATAGTTCTTCCGTCAGAAAGAGCAGTTCATGGTTACATTTTCTGTGCAATTAGTATTCTAAATTGACTTCCTCTGTTGTAGACTTGTAGGATTCTAATGTCAAATCCATGTATGTGTCCATTATTTTGAACATTTTCCTTTACTGAAGAAACTGATGAATGTTTTAATTGGTAGGAATTAGAAGATCACACTGCTGAAGTGAGAGTACAACATGAAGTGCTTGACGGGATATTCACTTTTTATGACTCAACAAGCAGCAGATTACATATATATCAGGTTTGAGTCTAATTCTAAATCTTCTTTTTTGCTGCATTATATTGGGCAAACTTTAGAGCGCTCAAGCCTCTTTTTCTGCTATTCTCTTTCCTAGTACTGATAATCGTGACAAGTGCATTTGTTGCCTCCATCCCTGCATTATGCTTTACCTTTTGGCGTGAGTTGGATTGTTTGTATCAACGGGATCATGACATCTCTCTTTGTTGCAGGTTGCGAGTGTTACATTCGACTTACTTTTGTTGCTGGTTCTCGGATCTTACCTTATTACTCTGTTCAGTTTTTTGGTTATAACTACAAGGGTAAGCCAAACATTATGCATCATTATGGTGGTTTCACATGCGATACAAATACAATCTCACAGCATAAATCTAGCATTTTTAAAGCAAATTCAATAACAAGAAGAAATATGGCTAATATGAAAACTTGGATATCTTGTGTGATTCTCAGGGTCTGGATGATCTGATCAGTCTATTTCGTCGTCCCACGTCCCGCAAAGTGAAAACGGCATGAAGATGTTTTTTTTGGTAGGAGGTTCCTTTTCTCATGTGGAAGACTAGAATAGTTGGCGCCTCGCCCTTTCTGAGTTATATATTCAGCACTGTCCCCTCAATTCTTTCTTTTACGAGGTAGACTAATATGGAAAATTGTCGTTTTTAGACCGACAGAAAACAAAACAAGAGCTTTCCTCCGTGTAACTGTATGCTGAAAATGAAATGGAGTTTGTATTATTTAATCATGATGCATCGTCTTCATCTTCAATCTGTAAATTGGAGCGAGTGCGAAGCCATTCGTTTTCTAGGTTATGGTTGAAAATGAAAGCACTTGCGTAATAACCACACTGTAAATCCTAGAGACTATTTATACCGAGGCGAATATTCACTCAAACGTTGTAAGATCAAGTGTAAATTAATGCAAACTCTATACAAAGATTGTATAGGCATGTTTAGGGTTCCAGAAAGAGAGAGCTACATAATGGACAGCAGCAACTTATACATTTTCCTCCTAATGGAGGATTCAAGGCCGGATATGGAAACTCCAGACTTTTCACGATTGGTGTGCATTCAGCACGGCTCTGTAAACCATGTCAATGAATTGATTATCCTACAAGCACAAATACACGGGTGATGAACAGGTAAAAAATTGCCATCACAAAACTTCAAATGATTGATTGATCGATCTCAGCAACATTTTAATTAACACAAAACCGCGTCTGCAATAGTGCACATGATAATACGGTTTCCATAATGCATCATTTGCTTGGTCGTACATAGATAGTGATTATCTTTCATGGTCGAGGGTTAAAAGGATGTTTTATACTGGTTTTTCTATCCATAACGCCTTTCCAGCATCTAACCAAATATTTCTTCTCAGACATTTCATTTGGAACCAAGGAATAAATATGAAAATGTGAAGACAAAAGTAGATGCGAGAAAGATGTCCAGCTATCTATTGAAGAAAGATCATCTGAGGTTTTATTAATCCATAAGCAACAAGGGCTTCTGTAGGGCTTAGCCATACGAAGAACACGGTAGATTAAGTTAACAACTGAATTACAGTGCATACCTGAACAAGGATTTGAAGTGCATCCCGAATTTTTTCTCTGCTGATAGGTGGCCCATAATTTGGTGTAGGAGCAGTTGGAGTGAGTGATGGTGGGGGTGTTGGTGGCGGAAATGGCTGAAGTAACGGTGCACCGTAAGGTCTCTGTAGATTTGCTGGAGGGTTCAACGGAGGTGCAGTTGGCGTAGTTGATGAAATGGGAGGCATAACCAAGGGAGCAGAGGAAGGAGGTGGCCCAAAAAAAGATGATGGTTTCACCAGATCAGCTGAACGCTGTGATGCATTGCGCTCTGTGTTCTCAAGAATAGACATTATAGGCGTAGAAGCAGATAAATTAGATGGTGGCTGAGAAGTGGTCAATGTGGGCAGAGAAACAATCTGTGGATGGGATGTGGAAATAACAGTCGAAGTTGGGTGGAAAGGCTGTCCAGAAATTGCTGAATTTGGAGTGCCTCCTAAGTTCATAGCACCCTGCAAATTATAAACTTACATATTGATATCCATGCCAAACAATTGAATGATGCAAGTATTACATTTTCGTCATGAAAATCAGATATTAAGACAGAGAAAACATACACTGAAGAAGTTTATAAAAGAAGGATCATCAGAAACATCTGCTGCACTAGCAGTGGTAGAAGATGTTGGTTCTAAGGGACCATCCATTACTGCCAGCGTAGGAACTGCCTCAAGTTCTTCAAACTCACTGATAAGAAAATAGTAAAATTAGGAAACATACACCTACTCCTAAAATTCCAGAATCCTTATAAGGTACATTTGAAAATGACCAAAAGCGGGAAAAAAACAGAGAGAGAGAGAGAGAGAGAGAAACTTTACATGGTAAAATATTAAAATATAGAGAACAAAACGATTCATTCTTATTAAATAACAAGTCTGATTGATCACAATGCAACCGGCTCATCACTCATTATAATATCTGATCATTCTTGAATTAAATAGGCATGAACATAACTCACCTTTTCACAGAAGATAATTTCGACTTTGTAGGCACCTTGGAGTATGCATTGAGTATCCTAGAAACAGAAATCAAATATTAACAATGATGAAGTATGTGTGGATAAGAAATAAAAAAATAAAAAGCATTAGTCTATGCTGCCAGTGAAACAAAACAACACAGGGGGCACTTAAAAAGGAACAAATGTGAAGAAACAAGAAAATATCACTAATTACAACTTAAGGAGACAACTAACCTTTAGCTTTGTTAGTTAAACTCCTGCTTCATTTCATTACATAACATGAAAACTATAAGTTGGAAAAGAGTCGGCCTTTAGGACAAAAAAAAAGCAAGATGTGCTCAGAGAATGTCCTCGCTAATACAGAATTTCTTGAACAATATTGAAAAAAAATTTAAGCAAAACAATACACAAAGAATGTTTGAGAGCCGATAACAACTGCTGAAACACTATCTTCCAACGAGTTCCAAACACAATACCTCTAATCTAATTTCTTGCAATTCTGTCTGTTTAATTTCTGCACAATCCAAATAATTTGCATGGGAGATAAGCTAATGTTGCTGTTCCAATGAAATCGTACAGCAAATGCAACATTTAGTTGGATGTTGCAGACAATCACATTGCTCATGTCACAATACAGCCAAAACAATCATTCATAGAATCATAAACTATGATGCTCCTTACTCTGCTGCAGCAACTCACTAACAGATGCAAACTAACACAGATTTGTAAATCACAAACCTGGTAAATAGGTTTGCAACCTCTTCGCATTCACGTGCATTGTAAAACCATATCCCATTTACTTCTTGGGAAGCATTTCGGTATAAAAGATATGGAACCTGGACTTCATACTCAAAATCTCCCAGGAGGTTCTCCACCAGATTATCTGCTTGCAATAGCAAATGAGGCCTTAAATATAAGAATTTAGCAAAGGCAAGCCCAAATAAATTTCACACTTCAATTGAATTGTTAACAGAACAGTATAGTTCGATTTGGACTATGCAAATAAAAAGCCGATTTTTATCATGCACTTGTGCATATAAATACTGACAGATCTTATCAAGTAAAGCCAACCAGTCATATCAAATAGATGAGGGTCCACGCCATAGCTCCATTTGGACTACGTGAATAAAAAGTTTATTTTTATCACGAACTTGTGCATATAAATACTGACAGATCTTATCAAGTAAAGCCAAACGGTCACATCAAATAGATGAGGGTCCATGTCATAGCAGCCCATAGTTTTTATTAAAAACTCTGTATTATATATGCAAATGAGTGTTCTTGAATGCAGCAAGTCTTGCTCCAAGTTTCTGCAATACTCAGATTTCTTTTACCAACCACGGGAGCCATTGCTTTGTGTTGCCTATGTTATTTGTTGGATACTAAGATTGAATGGAATCAGGCCCTAAGGTTCAATTACATGACGGCAACACAAGACAAACATATCCTGATCATTTTGTCTGCTTATAAATAACATATAAAAATACAAATCTTAAAAGGAAAACTAAAGATAATCGTTTGCCAATTACCAGCCATAACTTTCACTGAAGAATTAACTTCTCAATGACAAGAAGCAAAATACTCTACAGTATCTCCAAATAATTTAACAGAATGCAAGGAGAATATGAGATTCAGTAACTAACCAGTATTCCGTCGATTCATTACTATAAACTGGAACCTTGGCTGGGTATTCCTAAACAAACAAAAACCCTAGACATTAAATCACAGGGAAATAAATAATTGCATGATTCCAACATCAAATAACTCAATAAGCTCATCCAAACACCTGATAAACAAAATTTACTGGAGATCATAAAAAAAGCGAAAGAGGCGAAGAAGAAAAAGAAGCAGAGGGGAAGAGCTGAAACCAATAAACGCCCTCACCTTTTGACGACAAAAAGCGAACCTTCGACGTCCTTCCGACTCTGCCACCAATATTCACGATTACCGAAAATTAACAATAAAGAACCACCAAAAGAAGTATGAAATTGAATAACTAAATTCCGGCAGAAGTAATGCATTCAGTCGCAGTCGCGTACCCATTGGCTAGTATCGATGTTAAATTCGTAGAAGGTGACGTGGGCGGCGGTGATGAGAATCTCCTCGACAAATGGATCGATCCGCTGCAGCACCGTCAGATTGAGGACTTTGGTGGTTTTCTCGTCGAGATTGGGCATCAATTTCCCGTTCTGCGACATCGTTTTAGGCTCTCTCTCACTCTTTCTTGTCCGCGTAGAGAGAGATAGCCCTAAATTATTTTTCCAGCAGAACTCGCAAACTCTTGCGAAAATGGTTTATGTCGCCGACGTATAATCCGATTTATTTATCAGGTGGATCCAGGACATATTGGTCTTTTCCCACCTCAATCATATTTTCATTATGGCGCTAATTGATGAATCTCGTTGCACTGCACTCCCATGCCCTGATTTTTTAAAATTCTTTTATTTCCTAATTCACACTATTTCAATTTTCACATAAAATCCTGTATAGAATGATTAGCCCAATCTTTAATATATTATTCATTCAGATTCCTTCACTTTATTCAGATTTGGTGAAAACTCATACATTCAAAACTCCAATAATACCAGATCAATACACAATAAACAAACCAAACCAAATCAAAAGAAAAAAAAAAAAAAAAAAGAGGAAGAGAGTATTTATTATTATATAATAAAAACAAGATAAAGAGCAGAAGAGTTCAAAATTCTACAAGCTGTTGTTGGTAAATGAGATTGAAGGAAGGTGAGTGAAATCATATTTCGGTGGCTTTGCCCTTGTTTCTGCCGCTACTGCTGGTTTCTATCAGGTAACAGATCATGGAATCGACGTCGTCTCCGAAAATGCTGTAAGCCTCGACTACCTGCAGATAGCTGAACCCCATTGACAACAACACCTGCATGCTGCCGCTCAGAACTAAGCGGGGTGAAGACCCCACCAAGTCCTGCCCTCCATGCTGCATTGCGTTGCTTCCTGATAATAACACGTTCATCAGCTTCGGGTTTTCAGTAGAGTTTGTAATAAAGCAAGGCACTCACTTGCTGCAGAAGACGAGGGCTCAGCTCTGGAGGTTGATGACTCCCTAGGACTGGTGGCATGGTGCTTCAACTTGTCATCGGCTAGATACTCAGCCCTAGATGCTTCCATCACCATGCGTTCAATTTCCTTCTCGGTAAGCTCAAGATCGGAGTAGAACCGCCCCTCGGCAAGAAGTGCCTACCAAACATATATCTCATAAGGATGAACTATAAATATTTCATTCACTGCAGATGCCATATTAATACTTACATTATCAATCTGTTGATCCTGTTGAGCTTTGATAGCTGCTTTGACCTTATCCTTATCAATGTTTGTCTGTCAAATACAACAAACGTGGCTGGGTTGAGTTGAGTTAAAAAGCACAAGGGAGATAGAGAGTAATCGTTATACACACTTACCCCTTGAAGGGAGCTAAATCCAAGCCCAGCACCAACAGTCAGCCTACGTGGATCAACAAGAGAGTTGTAGTGATTTCCATGGTGGTAGCTCAGCCGTATTGGAGGTGTGTCGGTATTGTAATTTCCATGGAATATATTGATAGGTTCTAGAGCACATAAACAGTGATTCAATAGGCAGAATAACAAGAAAAAGGATCACATGTACAACACAAAAGTCTAGTTTCAAATATCATGGTATCCAAGTAAAACATTAAACACCTGTGCTGTACGAATAAATATGTATAGGCCGATTGTACATTTCTGACAAAGCCTGAATCTCCACATTATTTCCATAAACCTGCAACCAGAACAAACCCTAAATTATGAGGATTCACCACACTCAAGCCGATGGGGCTCTTTCTCTTTAGAGTGAGGAGAATCACAAGTTAAGGGGTAATCTCAATGGTTAGTAAATAACACCATAAAAGATTTAGCAAAGGATGGATGCCTTTATTATCAATGAATACAAAAGATAAGTTGTACCATCTTGCCTAACAATTCTGCTTACTTAAAGATCTACCTATGCATTACACGAACTAATGACTTCTGAACCATCTGAATAGGCGGGCCATTTAGCTAGCCAAACTCATGACCGGCAAAAAGGCACTTGTAAATAATAAAAAATAAAAAACATAATAAGATAAATCCACCCCCTCGCTGTACTAAATCAACATTACTGTGCAGGCTGATCTCAAAAAGAGAGAATTTGGACTTGCAGGTCTTTATGAATAACCTTCAAATAAAGGTGACTCAAGAGAAGATAAACCAGGCTTCAACATAGGAGGTACTTTGATAATATAGTATTCATAGCAATGGCAATCCAACATAAGGTCACAAAAAATCAACCAGTTGTTGAATGATATCCAGAAAATATGGAGGGGTGAGGCGATAAAAGGAAGGGGAAAAAATCTTGCAGGTTAGACAATCAACCATGGGGAAGTTTTTTGTCAAACTTCAATTAACACATCTTCCTACAATAAATCCGAAAACTATTTGCTACCTTATCTCTTCTCTTCCTCTTACAATAGGAAGTAAACCCTTCTGTTATAAACTGTGAGAAGTGATCTCTTTCCCTCTCCTGCCAGAAAATAATTGAAAACCTTGTGATTAGTGCACAAAAATTTTTTTAAATAAAACAAGTTTAAGGGATGCCTTATCTCGGGAATCAACCCCAATATATTACAGGAAGAAAAAAAAAACAAATATTTAATTTTATAAGGTATACGTGCAGAAAACATAACCAATATCTTAGTGCAAACAGCTCAAACACCAATCATTTAGTAAAATCTATCTCTAAGTTGTAGTAATGACAACCTAATTATCAACTATAAAAGGCAAAAAATGCCCCCTGCTCGGGATGTAGCGGTGAAAACACCTTGCCCGTGACCAAGAGGTCATGAGTTTGAGCCTTCTCGATGACATCTGGATGTGTGAGTTTATATAAATGCATTACTATTCCACACACACACACACACACACACACAAAAAGGCAAAGATAACCTGAAGTTTCTACTTTAGAAATATTCTAAGCCTTCTATGAAGTCAAATTAGCATGAGAATTTTTTAAACTTGATGAATACTTCCCTACGGCTAAAAGTGGCCCAAAGTATATCTTTTTTTAGAAGAGTGAGAATTTTATGTGAACCAAGAATCATACGGTGTTCGTTTTAATAGAACTCCCTCTTTATCTCGTGTCTATATCATTCTAAATACCAAATAGCTAATAGAAGAACTAAATGTTGCACCGAAGTACCACTAAGACGCAACATGGCACACTAAAATTCTATTGGACTGTACTCAACATATGCGCACCATAAAAAACTTGATATAACAGCAGGTCCAACACTCATCACACGTCAGCAACAGACTAGGAGTTCAAAAAATTGGACTTAACAACTGATCAAGTTGCCAGTCAAAGTTAAAAGCAAAGAACATTTCTTTTATAAATCTGGTGACATGTCATGGCCAAAAACACAAGGTTGTACTTGTGAATGTGATAAGAAGAAATCAGGAAATCTCTTACCATATAGTCAATGCACATCTGCCTGACCAAATCATAAAGTTCAGAATCACCATAAACTTGATCAGCAACAGCACGAAAAAGACAGTTCCCATCCTCTAGCATTTTTCTCACTTCCAAACCTTTAACTCGCCTTAAATCAATCTCAATCTGGTGTTCCCTTTCCTGTTATGGAATATGGATAAAAGAAGTAATTACCAAACTGCTCAGGCTCCTAATCTAAAATATTGGCATTCTTTCCCATTAAAACAAACAAACAACAGCCTTCTTGGGCCTTAAAAGTAGTC
>JAPKLW010006394.1:0-17498 GCA_026898455.1 Plectranthus barbatus | reverse complement strand
CCTAATGGGCTAATTTGGGCTCAATTCAGCACACTTGTTGGGCCAGACCTGGGACCTAATGCAAATAATAAAGTGGGCCTATAAATTAATTAATTCCCATATCCACAACCCAGGACACAATTAATTAATTAATATTAATTCTTTTTCACCACAGAATTAATACTGACCTACCCCTTTTATTACCACGTTATGAGAACGGGTTGCATTAATTGAGAATCCCGATATTTAAGGTTACCAGAAATTCATTAATTAATTGGAGCCTCTGACAAGATCTAACTACAATTAATTAAAATCTTATTATTCCTGAGTAGTACCACTCAAACCTTATCACTCGTGCCTGAACTTAATCAGCCTGCAGGACTTTGGGACGATGAATGTTATTGAGCTCCTCAGGGAATGTGCCCATCCTATTACTCGGATATGGTTACCTAAGTTCAGTCTCAGGCGGTACTACACGAATTTCTATTACCCAAGATGCAGATATATGAGCGCGTTGTGTTGGCTCTCCACCATGGCAAGTCAAAGCAACAGTCAACCCGTGCAAACCCCTGAACCTTTGTTAGGGTTTGGACTCAATCAATATAACGAGATCTTTTATTCGCTGATGTCAGACAGACGAATATATCTCACTGCGGTCCATCAATACGCCACCTCTGCGTACCAGCATGTCAAGTAACCAAGACAGACTACTTATTCCGACAATGCCGCAGCCATCCGGACAGACGTATCCTCATACGCTGTCTCGGCTGTGATCAGGTTTATGTCTCACTAGGTCAAGTGATCATACTGTCTTCTGCGATCTACAACACGCCGTATGATCGTCCCTATCGGTGAGACAAGAGGATACCATTGTTCATACATGTACGATTGTTAACAGATAGGAGAAATAAACCGTTGTATACACATTGTAATAAATGCTTTCAGTATACAAAACCCATCAATACCAAGGGGTATATTGAGGACAAGGAAGACAATTGAGGAAGATCTACATTTTTTACCTTCAATTTGTAATGGATTCTCTTACTCTTTCTATTGTATTGAACGAAATTGAAGGTATGAGGAGCTAAACCTTTATGTGAGTGTTGTTTGAATGGATGATTTGTAATATTGAGATTGAATGTTAATTGTTTACTTTCCTTTTAGAGCTTGAATTGCACAAGATCTTAATCTTTACCATCTAGGTGTAGGTAATAGCCAACCTAGGAGGTATTTGATGTGAACACTGCAGCCAACACGCGGGTGGAATCATCGTAAATAGTGTAGATTCATACGATTCTAGATCCAATCCCTTTGCAGAGATAGGTCGTAGGGCAATAATCCACGTTTTAGAAGGAGTGGTCTAGGATTTGTTAACGTGACTGTTTGATAGTTCTAGTAGCATCAACGATTGGCTCACCGTGACAAGGGGTTGACTAATTGAGGGTGGATTGCTCAATCTTCTAGGGATTAAATAGGTTTACAACACAATTCTATCTCAATTGAACACTTTAGACTTTCTTACAACACTCAAAGTTGTCTCATTGTTGCACTTGATACTCTTTCTACCTAAGTTGAGAGAATTAATTGATTTGGTTATTGGATTAGTTCGAGCATGATTAGAAATGTGTTTTATTTCATGTATGTTTAGTTTAGCTATGATTTTGCCTAGATAATTGACAAACAACGACAAAAGCCTTGCCTAGTTATAAACTCTTAAGCAAGTAAACGGTAGTCAATATGGCGAATCGAAAGAACCTTGGATTGAAAATTTAACTTAGTTTGTGTGTTGAATTACACGTGCATTAAACTTATGGTTAAGAAAACTGTATTACTTTGAATTGAGTGTAAACACATGTCCTAAACACTTGAGTTATGAGTGATTGTGAAAAATTCTTTCTATCTGATGGGTTCTTCCCCAAACTGTTGATGATCGTGATTACATTTTGATTGCATTATCTTTTGGATGAGAGTGTACTTGGATTGTGATGAATCTTGTGAGGCATTGCACATCTCTGTTTGCATGACTTTGAATTTCTTTTGGTGATTTTATCGAGGACGATCAATAGTTCAAGTTTGGGAGAGTTGATAAGTGCATTATTTTGTTCACTTATTAATTGATTCTTAGATTGTTTTAATATTATTATTGTGTGTTCACTTGATTTTCAGCATCGTACTTGTTTTATGCTTGGTTAGTTTGTCATGGTGGAAAATGCAGGTTTTGGAGTTCAAAATCAACTAAGTATGGAGATTGCCATTTTTTGTTGTGCGCTCTGTATCGGCCGACACGCAGTGTTTCGGTCAACATAGAGGTCAAATGGTGTTGGTGTCGAGAGTAGGTTTTCAGACGACATGCAACACGCATATTGATCGACACCTGCCGTGTCAATCGACATGATGCCGGAAGAAGTTAATCGACAGGCGCGCATTGCTATTCAAAATTGGGGCCGTGTTCGATCGACACACGGCCCGATTATGAGGATCTTCCAAGGTTATGCTTAATTACCATGTTTAATCATTCAAACTAAGTACATATTGTTGTAATTCAGCGAACTAAAACATTAATGCCACTTTTTAGACCTAGAGTTCTTGTTTTTATTGTTCTTCAATTATTTATGCTTTGTATTGGAGATTTGGCTCAAGACTTCTCAAGATTGGATTTAAATTGATATTGTTTTGATTTATGAAGAACATTTACATGTTTTATCTTTACATATTTTTGTTTAATATGAATATGTGTAGGAAATCCTTACATCAGATTCTAGGGTTTATGTGATTATATAGGATGCATGTTTAGGTTATCGAATCGATCAAAACTTAAATGGTTTGTCAATTCTTGTGCTTTTCTTAATATGATTAAATTGACCATTTGATTAAGTTTTCATAATTAATTAATTTGAGACTAAATGTGAAAATTATTTAATCGACTTTAGAATTGATAGTATAGATTTTTATTATGTCTGAAAAGAAGAATTTAATCCATAAGATTAAAATCTGATGTTTTTGGGAGTTATTAATTTTTCTAGAGACCGAAAGGATATAGGAATTGATAATCTACTTTATGAATCGCCAAACCCTTGAATTTGTAATACTTTTCTGATTACCACCATTAATCTATATTTTTAATTGTTCGATTTATTTCCGTGCATGTTTCCAAGATATGAACTTGCCCTAGAATTTGAACTTTTTTTTATTGTTAAAAACTTGGTTCAATTCTTGTTTTAATTTAATTTTTGCAAATTTAGTTTCAAGTTATAAATACCCTTTTCAAAATTCTGATTTACAATAAACCGAAAAACTATGTTTCAGTATGTAGGATGTTCGCTTATACAATCTTTGAGTGATCGATAATTTAAATTTGCCGATAAACTATAATATCATTAAAAATTTAGTGATCAGTAACACATGTTTGTTAATTTAGGCAGGAGATGAACATACAACATTAATGATTCCTCGTGTATAAACCAATGTCCCTTGTACATAATATACTAATCACAATGCTTTTAGTATACATTTCCATCAATCTCCCACTTATATTCAAAGCATTATAGAATTGCTATCCTAATCTAGATATTATGTCAACATCTCACATGGCTGACTGCATCCTCAGTCTAAGGTTACATACATGCATCTCGTAGACCTTATATGGTAGAGCTTTTGTGAATGGATCTGCTAGATTGTCCTTTGTATCAATTTTATCTATTAGCACCTCACCCCTAGCTACGATTTCTCGTATAATATGGTTCTTTCTCTCAATGTGTTGTGTTGCTCTGTGAGTTCGTGGTTCCTTTGAGTTCACCACAACACCAGAGTTATCACATAACACCATAATAGTATTGGACAACTTAGGAATCACATCCAACTCCAAAAGCAAGTTTCTCAACCATATGCTTCTTTTGAAGCTTCAGAAGCTACCACATATTCTACTTCAATGGTGGAGTCGGCAATGCACTTCTGTTTTGCACTCTCCCATGATATGATCCCACCTCCCAATATAATCACATAGCCAAAGTTGGACTTCTTTTCATACTGTTCTACCTAGAAAATAGTCTCTAGTCCTTTTCAAGTATTTAAGTATGTGCTTTACCGGGGTCTAATGCACTTGTCCAAGGTTAGACTGATATCTTGCTACCATGCCTACATTAAAACAGATATCTGGCCTCGTACATAGCATTGCATACACAAGACTTCCCACGGCCGATGCATACGGAACCTTGCTCAACTCATATTTCTCCTTGTGTACCTCCAAACATTGTTCCTTAGAAATATGTACACCATTCCTAAAGGGTACAACCTCTTTCTAAGCAGTTTGCATGCTGAATCGGGCAATAAAATTATCCACATATATAGCTTAAGACAGTGCTTACATCTTTTTCTTGCACTCTCGCAAGACTTTTATCCCAAGAATGTACCAGGCATTCCAAGGTCCTTCATATGAAACTGCTCGCATAACCACCCCTTTTTGCTTGATAATACCTCCACATTGACGCAAATTAGGAGAATATCATCTGCATAAAGTTCAAGGAACACCAAGCTTCCACTGACACACAGACGGTACACAAAATTCTCATTGGAGCATTGACAAAATCTATATGATTTAATTACTTCATCAAAACGTAAGTTCCATGACCGTGAAGCTTGCTTGAGTCCATATAGCGACTTCTTGAGCTTCCATACAAAATGCTCTTTGCCCTTCTGCACATATCCTTCTGGCTATTGCATATAGATGTCTCGACCTTCCTCAATGTACCCATTTAGAAATGCGGTTTTGACAACCATATGCTAGATCTCTAGGTCCATATGTGCTGCTATGGCTAAAAGTATCTGAATGGATTTAAGCACGGTTACCAGTCAAAAAGGTCTCATTATAGTCTATCCCCTAAATCTGATTATAACCCTTCGCCACCAACCTTTCTTTGAAAGCTGTAATTTTCACATTATCTCTTTTCTTTTTCTTGTATACCCATTTGCACCCTATGGCTCGATAGCCATCTGGCAAATTAGTTTTCTGGTATACATCCATAGTCGTTATAGATTCTATCTCCGAATTCATGGTGACCCGCCATTTATTCTCATCTTTATAAGATACCATCTCATTGTATGTCTATAGATTGGTATCATCCTGTTCGTTCTCCGGGATCAAATCAAAATACTCTCTCATGAACATGTACCTTTTCGATTGTCGAACAACCCTCCCATTGCAATGAGGCATCTAAGTTATGTTAGTAGTTGGCATAGTACTCGATGGTCCTATACCTTGCATTCATGATAGTGTTGGTATTCCCTCAACTGTTCTAGGTGGATCTACTAGTACATTGGGCTTTCCCGATGGAATCGCTTCTTCATCTCCAAGCTCATGGAGAATGATTTCTCTTTTGGATTTGGGGTTTCTTAAATATTCGTCCTCCAAGAATCTCGCATTGATACTGGTAACGACCTTCTCATTCTCAGGTCAATAAAAGTAACCAACTTTCGTTTGCATGGGATGTCTTACAAACATCATTAGCTTACACCGACTTTCTAACTTATCAGGTTCCTTTGTCAGCATATACGCTGGGCAACCCCAAACCATCATTCTCATTATACTGGGCTTTTGTCCATACCAAAGCTCCAGAGGCATTTTCAGAACTGATTTAGATGGTACCAGGTTAAGCAAATATACCGTTGTTTCCAAGGCATATCCCCAAAAAAATTACCAATCTTGCATAACTCATCATTGACCTAACCATTTCCAAAAGAATTATATTTCTTCTTTTTGCCACACCATTTTGTTATGGGGTTCACGGTGCAGTCCAGTGGGATGTAATCCCATTGTTTAACAAGTACTGCTAGACTTCATTGCTGAGGTATTCACCACCACCATCCGATCGTAGTGTCTTGATAGTCTTACCCAGCTTCTTCTCTACTTCTGCCTTGAACTCTTTGAATTTCTCAAAGCATCCAAACTTGTAACGAAGCAAATAGACATATCCAAACCTTGAGTAATAGTCAATGAATGTAATGAAGTACTCATACCCTCGACAAGATTGCGTGGACAGAGGTCCACATAAGTTAAAGTGGATCAATTCTAACACATCCTCTGCTCGAGACTGACTTACCTTAAAAGGCATGGTCGTCATCTTTCCCTCTATACACGATTCACACACTTGATGAGGTACCACTTTGAATGAATCAAGAGACCATCATTCACAAGTCTTTTGATCCTCTTTAGATTGATGTGACCTATTCTTAAGTGCCAGAGACATGTTTGATCCTCGTCAAAAGAATATTTTCTCTTTAAACGATTATTATTATTATAGGATGAGTTCAATGCAACATTTATGGAAGATTTAGGCAAACAATTTACGATATAAAGAGAGTTAATCAGTTTGCCATAAGAGATCACACCGTTATTACCAATGATATAAATACCACTATCAAAAATAACTGCAAATACATTATTAAATAACTTGGAAACTGAAAGTAAGTTCCGCCGAAACACCACTATAAAAAATAACTGCAAATAAATTTTAAAACTAGAAAACTATTTTCAAAGCATAAAGGAAATTCTCCAATGGATACTGCTGAGACTTGCTCTCCACTGCCCATTGAGATGGTAACCTCTTCATGTTTCAGCTGCCATGAAGGCACGAACCCCTGCATATTATAACAAACATGATCAGTTGCTTCAGTATCCACTACCCACGAATGGGTAGAAACTGTTGCTAAGCATGTTTCAGTTGTAAATGCACATGATGTACCTTGTCTAGTCTTTTTGACTTGACAATATTTCTTCCAATGACTAGCTTTGCCGTATCTGAAACACTTGTTCTTTTGGGTTTCTTCAAAGTAGTTGCACCTTTGTCCTTCATCTTAAACATTCTTTTGCGCTTCTTGCCAGCGAACGCAACAGTATGTTCCCCGTAAGTAGTCAATGAAACTTTCTCCGAATTCATGATTGATTCCGCTGCCATTAACTCTTTGAGTAAGTCATTAAGAGTGTACTCTTTCTTGTTCATGACAGCATTCAGTCTGAAATTTTCAAAGGACTTTGATAGAGAGTTAAAGATGATATCGACCTGCGCTTCTACATCAATTTTGTAGGAACTGAGTCTACAACAAACAAAGCGAATTGTCTTTTATTATTTCAACCATTTGGATCGTTCTTACGGTATCAATAATAAATCAGATTAAATAAATCAAGCGAACCCTATGCAAGCTCCTAATATTTAATTGCAGAAGATGGATCTACGGAATACCTCTACTCCAGCTTCTGATCCGCAGATCTGGATTGGAGATGATGACGATGTAGTAGATCAGGATGTGGGATCGATCAAGGCTATCGTGTTCCAATAGATATAATCTTCTGATTTGTTCCCTTGCTCGTCAGAGATCTAGTGAGGATACACTACCAAGTTAAATCAAAACTGGAGAAGTCGATCACCTTCTCCTTATGATTAGTCGTCGTCGTTCTCTCTCAATTCCCTCAATATCCTGTGTCGAATAATAATTCTACAGTTGTGTGTAGTGATCTTATAGAGAGAAGGTGCTTATATAATATTAGGGTTTGGAAACCCTAATACTAATGGGCTCTGAGCAGTTTGTGGGCTAGACCAGGGATCAAATGTAAATAATACAGTGGCCCTCCTTATTAATTAATTCCATGTCCAACTCAGAACATAATTAATTAATAAAACATTAATTTACTTTCACCAAGGAAATCAATGTTATTACCACGTTATTTGGAACGGGTTGCATTAAGCTTGCATGATTCACACATTTAAGGTTCCGGACATTCATTAATTAATTTGGTTTATGACAATCAACCACAATTAATTAATCTCTTATTTCCTAAGAAGTACCACTCACTCCTTTTCACTTAAGCCTGAATTAAATAATTCAACCTATAGGGTTTAACATAATGAACCTTGTGAGCTCCTCAGGGAATGTCCCCATCCTGTAAAGGATATGATTACCTACATGTCTGGCCTAGGCATGCCACACACAAACCGCAACACCCAAGACGCAGGTATAAGAGTACATGAAAGACTCGCCACCATAGCATGTAAAAGTGTGGTCAACTTGTGTATGCCCCTTACCTTCCATAAGTATTAAGATCATAACATGTATTTAGATATCTCGCTCATTCATATGTCAATTAGAAGGACACATCTCACTGTTGATCCCATCAATACATAAAGATGTACCAACACATCAAGTAGCCAGGATAAGCTCACTTATGAACTGATGTGTCGCAATCTAAACTGACAGCCCATCCAAGGACTGTCTCAGCTTTGATATTGTTTATATCTCGCTAGGTCAAACGATTTATATGATCCTTTGTGATCTCCTAGACACCGTATGATCATCCCTATAGTCGAGATAATAGAATATTATAGTTCGTGTCATATGTTTGTTATATCAGATAGCGACTATGTTGATATAACACATTTATGAAGACTTGTGTACCAAACAAACACACTTAAACATAAATGCTTTTTGTATACAATCCAAAAAATACCACCTCCGTGCAACGTGAGCTCATCCATAAGATGAGTCATGCTAACTATGTGCTCTCTGACCGAGCTACCCTCAAACATTTTCTTTCCCACAATTTCCCTCATGAGATTAAATCTGGTTGGTCGGTCCGACTCACCATAGGTCGCTGCGAGATTATCTCTGATGTTACAAGCATTATTATATGAATGATGTTGCTCCTGTAGCACCTTGTACATAGTAGTCAACATATAGCATTTAACTATATTGTTAGACTTGAGCCACTTGTTATAGTGATTCACTTGCTCAGCAGTCGATTCAGTAGTGGGAGTTGCCGCTCGTGGCTCATCGAGGACAAACTTGTGTTCCTCTGCAACAAGAAGTAATCCAAGTTCTGTTTCCATTCATGGAAATTAAGACCAGTTAATTGGTTTTGTGCTAAGATATTGATTACATTTGGTGAAGACATGTCTGAAAATAATAAATTAAAGCAGAAATTAAAACATAATCGCAAACTTTTGAAAAAGATAAATATTGCATCCTTATGATAAAACAATATTATGTTTCCTCCGATTTGCCAAAGTATATCTATTGCAAGTCACACATGTGAACGTTTACAAAAAAATACTCGACCAGACAACATCTTTGAATTTCGGTTCTTTAATTCCGATCCATGTCAATCTCCCTAGACAAATGGAATTAATAATTGGAGACTAACCAAGACCATATTATCCTACTAAGCAAGAACATAAAAAATAAGTTATACTCCAGAAAATATCTAAGCTAGTATAACACAAAGCTAACCTTCCCATACAAAGATCGATTTAAAAGACACCATGATCCTTTATAATAAGGTTATCTCATTTAATTCAATCCCTAGAGAACTTGTGTAGACAATTACGTATTAGGTTATTCACTTCTAATAAGAGATTGCTTTGTGGAGGTCTTTATAAAATAAAAGGTTTAGTAATTTTTACTTATAAGGTTCAATTGTGCACATATTATTTTGTGTTGCTATTAATTGTGACATTGTTAAAATTCTATCATGTCGTGCTTGGACCCCAAATTTATAGTCATAATTTAACTTCATAAAATAAATCACATCATGCTTTAAAGAAGTAAATAATAACATTAAAATTGCTTTCTATTATCTACAATATGCTTGAATGTTGCACAAATAATTAAAACGTGTATATCATGCGAGAACAAATAATAAAATAAATAAAAAATGTCCTCGTGGCCTCATGATACAAAAATTAAAATAAATCCTATCTATTACAAGTAGGATTTATTTTATAGATCTTTGACTGGGCTCCCACTACTTCGACCGAGATCTGATTTATTTTCTGAAAAATAGGCCTCCAAGATTTGATCCATCAGAAAAAAGACAACTGGATCCGTTCACACAATGCAAGCCTAACCACACATTGCAAGCTCGAAGTCCGTGTGTACACAGTCTGACGGTCCACCACCGGCAAACAACCACCAACAGCTTCCCGCCGCTGCCGAAGCACCTTCTGGAAATGCGTAGTAGCTGCTTGAAGTTTTGCGTGGTCTGCGGCCCAGTTTCCGCCTTCTCCAGCTGTCGTCCTCCTTCGCCGACTTCCACCTAGGTCTGCCCGACGTCTGCCTTGCCTTTCTCTGCTAACCCTTCTGCAGCCGAACACCCTCCCCCTGGTTTTGATGTAGGTTCTGTAGGAGAGATCCTGGAGAAGAAGAGATCTGTATTGGAGGAGACTCTTGATAAATTCATAAAAAGCTCTGACAATCGGTTTGGGAAAGTGGAAACCAAAGTGAAAGGAATGGAAAATCTCATGCAGTTGATGACAAAACACCTTAAGATGATGGACACGCAATTGAGCCAGATTGCCACCACTCTTAGCAACCAACACAAGCCCATACAGCTTTCGAGCAAAACGGAGGTGAACCCAAAGGTTCAAAAACAATGCAAAGTTGTCACACTGAGATTCAGGATGAGTTACAAGGGTCCCAAGAAGATTCGGGATGAGGATGAAGCGGATGAGGCACAAAAATGTGCCACTGACGACTTGATTTCGATCGATGCACGCCCCGCATCGATCGAAGTCGAGGAGGATAGAGGAAATTCGAGCGATGAAGAAGGGTCGGGATCGATCGATGCAGCTGGCATCGATCGATGTGCACGAAATTCGATGTCGATCGATCTCTTTATGTGTCGGTCGATGTCGAGGCCCACCTCGGGTATGTATCTGGCGAATTCTAAAGGTCTTGTCCCGCCCATGCCATTCCCTCAGAGGTTCACGAAGTAAAAGGAGGACTCGAAGTTCTCTAGATTTTTGGAGAACTTGAGGAAGGTCAGCATCAATATTCCGTAGATCGAGGCATTGAAGGAGATCCCGGGGTACATGAAGTACCTTTGGAAACTTATGAGTGGAAAGAAGCAGTTCGCGGAGAACGAAACTGTGAAGATCCACGAGCAGTGCAGCCTGCTACTTCAAAAACAGGTGCCCATCAAGAGAAGCGACCCTGGATGCTTCTCTATCCTGGTGGAGATTGGAGGATGTACGTTCGAGTCATTACTGTGCGATACTGGGGCCAGTATCAACCTGATGCCATACTCTATTTACAAGTGCCTCGACATCGAAGAGATGAGGCCCACTACTATTACGTTGCAGATGGCTGATAGTACTGTATCATGCCTAAAGGGAATTCTGAAAGATGTGCTCATTCGAGCGGGCCATCTAATCTTCCTAGCAGACTTCATGGTGCACGACATGATGGAGGACGAGAACATGCCCATGATCTTTTGGCGTAACTTTCTCGATACTAGTGCTGCTCTCATTGACTGTCGAGGGGGCGAGATCACACTCCAGGCCAACGATGAGAAGATCACCTTTGTGATCGACAAAAGCAAGAGAAAGATGGAGTGCAACCGGATCACCACCACTGAAGAAGAAGATGAGTCCGAGGAAGAAGAAGTCACTGCTATAGAGTGGGAGCGCGAAAACGAGAGGGTGAAATTATCAACTAAGTCTCCTCAATCCGAACTCACCACCATCATCAAAGATCGGAAGGTGTACATGGTGGATGCCAAAGGTCGGCAAGTCTGGACCCGACCACCCTGGTTCTGATCTGAGGTATCGTTGAGCTACGACGTTAAACAAAGTACTTGTTGGGAGGTAACCCAACTTTTTAAATATTTTTCTTTTTTAATTTTAATTTTTCAATTTATTTTATTTTATTTTCGAATTTGGTCTACACTAACTTAGTTTTGCAGCATAAAAAATGAGGATTGCTCGACTTCGATTGATGCCAACTTCGATCGATGCAGCCTAGCATCGATCGAAGTCGAGACCGGCAACGTGTTATACTTCGACCCGTGGAAGGAGTCGACAAGAAGACTACCATCGATCGAAGTGACCCTGCGTCAATCGATGCGAAGTGCCAGCCGCCCAAAATTCACGCCGCACGAGTTCCGAAGCCAGCAAGGATAAAAAGTTGATGTTTGAGATCAACTGCCAGGTATATTCCTTCCCTTTGTCTGATTCTCAAACTTTTTCCCACTCTAGAGTTGGAAATAAGTTTGGGGGGATGTGGACAAAGGAGGAATATTTTATCTTTTTATTTGCTTTTAGTATTTCAGTTTTTGAATGCATAAATTTTAAATTTTTATTCTATTTTTGTGGGAAAAATTTTGAATTTCGAGAAAACCCGAAGGAGAACTATGTCTAGAATTGGTTGATAGTTGAGTTGAATTGATTGGGATTGTGATTAGATATCTATGAATAAAGAATAACGCATGATAAGGTTTATTTGAAACTGATACTTGCATGCTGATTCAGTTGAATTGAAATTAACTGTGGAAGAACTTTTTAAACCCTTGTGTTAGAAATTGAGCCTTAAATTCGTTTGATGTGAGATTCTCATGCGTGTTTCAATTTCTCTAGAACTTGCTTATTTTCTTTGTTGAGACTGCATAGTGTGCACAAGTTTAGGAAATGATCTTAGGCCATCTTTGATAGCCCAAATCCCTAAACACGGTCCTGTCACATGAAAATTTTCCCTAGTTAGCCACTTTCGAGCCTGAAAAAAAATTTCCTTTCCTTGTCTATGAGATTAAGAAAAAGTATTGGTTTCTCTCATGTCTTGAGTTGTGGTATATGGGGTGGATTGATTGTGAGTTGGAGATAAGAAAATATATTAATTAGCGTTGGAAAGATGTGTGAAAAAGAAGCTCAAACAAAATAATTAGAAATCTCATAAGCTCTTTAAAAAGAAAAGAATTATCATTATGAAAGAGCATAAGAGATTCAAATATGAGCTAGAAAAGCTGTGTATTGTTGATGTATTTGAGGAGAAGGGTGAATGAAGTTAGATGGTTGTTTGGATTGGTTGAGGAAGTACAACTCAATTGATTTTAGTCACTTGGCCAAATTTTCCTACCCTTCACAAAAGCCTACATTAGAACCCTTATAAAAGTCATTTTTTATTCTAGACTTGTGTACACATTCTAGCAGTGGAGATAGTAGAAAATTTGCAAACTTATGGTAGAAATTCATTCATACATGTGTTGAGTGCTTTAATCTTTATCTTATACACTTGAGAGTTTAGTGATACACTTCCTGTGAGTTCTTCCACTATTAATGGATTTTCTGTCTCTTTCAAACTGATTGTGGATAGTGGATTTCTTACCCTTGACTGTGAAGAATCTTGTGAGGCATTGCACTCTAATTACCTAACCTATCGATTTCTTTTTTGCCAATTGATTGAGAATAATAAAACGCTCAAGTTTGGGGGGTTTGATAAATTCATTATTTCACTCTCTTATCTATATTATTTTCTACTATTTTATGTATTTTTATTAAGTTTATATATATGATTCATGCACGAGTCTATTATATGTGGTGTTACGCTTGTCATGGTGCGTTTTTGCAGGGTTAAGACTTAAATTAACTGGAAAACCGTTCCGAAAGCAGTGACATGCAAGAGTAGCAGTTAAAAGTTACTATACACATGGAATTCGGGCTATTGGCGCATGACAATGGATAGAGCTTCGAATTATCTTTACAACGCAACAGGAACCGGGTCAATCGGAGTTCGAGAGTGAAAGTTATGGCATAAACTGTGAGACCGCGCAGGCAGGAAAGATTGACTTCGACTGAGGCGAGAGTCGACATCGATCGAGGTGCAGAACACGCGCGTCGACCGACGCTGAGCCACCTCGATCGAGGTCGACAAAAATATGGTGAAATTTTAGTTAAATCCGAATCAAATCATATCTTAAGCCCTAGACTTGATAGGATACACATCCACACCTATAAATAGTCCTCAAATTCAAGTTTTATCAACTATTATAACCTTTTATCACCATATATCATCTTGAATCATATTTTACAACTCTGGAAGCATTCAACATCCTTTATTTTCTATCATGAACCTTTATTTTTTTGTAAGTTATTTTATGCACTTTAATAATATGTTTTGTTTTGGTTTTCTATCTGCTATGAGTGGCTAGAAACCCTAGCGGGTTCTAGGGCAACGAATATCAATCTGTGATGCATGTTTAATTGATTAACATTGACTTGCTTGGTTTTGAGTTCCTGTTTGAATTGTTAGGATTTAGAATTAATTAGATCGAAAGATAGAATTAATTCAAGGTTTACAGTTATTGATTGAAGGACTGAAAATTGAAAATTGATTACAAGAAAAGGATTTCAAATACAATTAACAATCTGTCCTAGGGGAAGATAATAATTGTAGGGTTTAATCTGAGGATTTATGAAAGATAGATTAGTATTGTGTTATTGAGGCCGACAAAGCATATACATTCACATACTAGTAATCTAGGCTATAATTGTCCGACCAAGAAGTTATAGTACATTAAGATTTCCCACCAAAGCAAGTTAATTGATTATGTGTATTTTGATTGATAGTCCGCCCTAGGATCTGTGTCTCTTTAAATATGCTTTAAAAATCTTTAATTTTCATTTTGTTTCTTTAATTCCAAAACTCAAAACCCCTGAATTTCGGTTTATTCAAACAATAGATTTTAGGATCATGGCTAGTACATGAAGTAATTTCGTTATACAATTCATCTGGGTTAGACAACCACCTCGGTACTTAGCCTTGATGGCCTCCTCGGTAGTTATTTTGATAACCACCTGCAATGTAATTCAGTTATGCTCCGGCAGCTCCAGATGAACTGATCGCTTCACGGTTGATGTAGTCAGCTTCCACAGGGACTATGGTCATGCTTTGCTAAGTTGCAGCGACAGATGTAGCTTTGACTGCCTTCAACTTCCCAATGTCTTCCTGGAGCTTCTTCACTTCAGCAACAACATCAAATTCTGGCTTGGCTTCAACTTCCTTGACTGGAAGCTGTCTCTCAGTAGGCCACTGATGGTTATTCAGAGCCCTATCCGCCAGGTGTCTCATTTTGTCAGCTCCACTTTTCTTCATCAAAAGTCCACCAGCCGATGTATCAACCAACTCCTTCATGTGTGCTGTCAGCCCCTCATAAAAATGACAAACCTGCATCTCCAAGTCAATACCATGGCCAGGGCACGATCTCAAAAGTTCCTTGAATCTCTTCCAAGTCTCATAGAGTGACTCATCATATATGTGGCTGAAGTGTGTGATGGCAGCTTTCTTATTTAACAACAGGCTCGGTGGAAAGAAGTTGATGAGGAATTTAGCTCAAAGTTCCTCCCATGTCCCAGTCTGACGCTTGTCCAAACCAGCCCACCACAAGCGTGCCTCGTCTCGGAGTGAGAACGAGAACAACCTCATCTAAATCGCATCTTGGGAAACTCCATTCAGCTTCACAGTATCGCATACCTCGATGAATCGATTGAGGTGTGGGTACAGATCTTCTACAACTCTCTCTGGATATTGATTCTGCTGCACCATCTGTATTAAACTAGCCCGTAACTCAAAATTGTTGGCATCAATCCTCACTCTGAATCCAGGCTCCTCTTGTTGGGTTAGAAATCGGTCCAAGATGGACCTTTGCGGTATCACAATCTCTCTTCCATTTAATTCTGCAAGTCTCGCAGCCTGTTCTGCCTGGGTAGCTTGGGCTTCTTGGAGTTGTGCTCTCAGTTGTTGTACCTCATTCACAAACTACCTTTGCTCCTCGGGAGTCATATTCTATAGTGGTGCTTCAGGATTCTCTTCCATCTCTTGTTTTTTGTCTTTTCCTTTCTTTTTGTTTTTCTAGCAGGAGGTTCCTATCTCAGGTTTGAAGGCTTCAAGCGGATTCCCTTGAGACCTAATGTTCATGCATCACCTGAAAGAGAAAATAGGGAAAAATCATTTCGGCATCGAGCGACACGGGTGGGTTTTGATCGACTCACGAAACTTCTCGATGTCGATCAATGTGTGGGGGCGTCAATCAAAGTTGAGATGAAACACGCACACACACACACGAAAATAATGTTAAAATACAAATTCAATCCTGCAAATCCTAGAATAAACTAATAGCAAAATAATATATAAAATTCCCCGGCAACGGTGCCAATTTGATTGCTGTAAAATTTTACAGACTAATTGCAGATACAGCGGCAAATAAATTTATAGTTAACCCTAAGGTTGTCGAACCAAGAGGAATTTTAAAATGAAATTACTTCATGGACTAGTCATTATCCTAAAATCTATTGCTTGAGTAAACAGAATTTCAGGGGTTTTGAGTTTTGGAATTTGAAAAAATAAAACGGAAATTTAAAGATTTTGAAAGTAGATTTAAAGAGACACAGATCCTAGGGCGGACTATTAATCAAAATACACATAATTAATTAACTTGCTTTTGTGGGAAATCTTAATGTAATATAACTTCTTGGTCGGACAATTATAGCCTAGATTACTAGTATGTGAATGTATATGATTTGTCGGCCTCAATAACACAACACTAATCAATCTTTCATAAATTCTCAGATTAAAACCTACAATTATTATCTTCCCCTATGACAGATTGTTAATTGTATTTGAAATCCTTTTCCTGTTATCAATTTTCTCTTTTCAGTCCTTCAATCAATTACTGTAAACCTAGAAGTAATTCTATCTTTCAATCTGATTAATTCTATATCCTAACAATTCAAACAGGAATTCAAAGCCAAGCAATTCAATGTTAATCAATTAAACATGCATCACAAATTGATATTTGTTGCCCTAGAACCCGCTAGGGTTTCTAGCCACTCATAGCAGATAGAAAACAAAAACAAAACGTATTATTAAAGTGCATAAAAATAACTTACAAAAAAATAAAGGTTCGTGCTGGAAAATAAAGGATGTTGAATGCTTCCAGAGTTGTAAAATATGATTCAAGATGATATATGGTGATAAAAGGTGATAATAGATGATAAAACTCAAATTTGAGGACAATTTATAGGTGTGGATGTGTATCCTATAAAGTCTAAGGCTAGAGATATGATTTGATTCGGATTTAACTCAAATTTTGCAGATTTTTGTCGACCTCCATTGAGATGGCTCAGCGTCACTCGATGTGTGTGTTCTGCACCTCGGTCGATGTTGACTCTTGCGTCGGTCGAAGTCGATCTGCGCGGTCTCACAGTTTTGGCCATAACTTTCACTCCCGAACTCCGATTGACCTGATTCCAGTTGCATTGGAAAGCTAATTCAAAGCTATATCCTTTGTAATTAGCCAATAGCCAGAATTCCTTGTGTAGGGAAACTCTTCACTTCTACTCTTGCACGTCACTGCTTTCGGAACGATTTTCCATAGAATTTAAGCCTTAATCCTGCAAAAACGCACCATGACACGTGTTACACCACATATAATAGACTCATGCATAAATTATATATATTAACTTAATTAAACTACATAAAATAGTAAAAAATAATATAGATAATTGAGTGAAATAATGAACTTATCAGTGTCCACTATCTGCTTCCCCCATCGTTCGACGGAAAATGCACAGGAGGAGCGGTTTAAGCGTGCACCGGCACCGCGCAAACCCTAAGGTTTGCAGCACCTGTAGCCGAGCCTCCCCTCACCACCGGCTTCCCCTGCCCGCATCTCTTTCGTCCCGAGTCTCCACCACTGTCGTCCA
>JAPKLW010006393.1:0-17498 GCA_026898455.1 Plectranthus barbatus | reverse complement strand
TGTCATTCACACTGTAAAAAGTCTTCATTTTATATTATAGTTCTCGGGGCTCCGATTCACAGTAAAATCGAACCTCAACAATTTGGCGCCCACCGTGGGGTCTCGAGAACAATTTTCACTTTCTTTTTTGCAGGAATGGCGGACGACCCAGGTAACACCCATGTGGAAGGGGTCGGTGATCAGAGGACTGCCCTGACCGAAGGACAAGGCCGAGGATCCAACCTTGGAGCAGGACGAGGGGCTCTGACGGGAGCAGGCCGAGGGGTCCCAGCGGTATCTGGACGGGGGCGAGCCGCCGCAGCAGGTGGCGGGGCCCCACGCACATCCCACCCAGCCGGGACGGTGAACGACTTGATGAAGGAGTTCAACGCCACTCCGCTCGGAGACCTAGCATTCTTGCCGCCGCCACCCTCTGTACTCCAGAGTCCCGACGTTTCGAGGCTAGTGACACAGGTGCAAAGGACGCAGGGCACGTTGGAAGAGATGGCGAGGAGGTATGAACTCCTCGAAAGGGAAAATCAGAGGTTGCAGTTGCAGAATAACAACAAACATCCGATTGTCGAAGAGCCACGGAGTGCGGAGAAGAACATTGGAAACACCACGAGAAATCTGGAATCGGACTTTAATCGCACTGAAACACCTGCCGAGAGAACTCCGGAAGATCCTCCAGCACTCAGAAATCAGACCGGACAAATGAGTCGATCAGAATTGCAAGCCATTCAGCAGATCGAGCGTAGGTTCGAGCAAAGATTCGGCCACCTTGAATCATTGTTATCCAGAATCCCAGGGCTCCCAGCGCCGGAGAAGACTATACCAAGAGAAAGCTATGCTGAGTCGCCCTTTTCGCCGGATATCGCCGGGGCCGAACTCCCTACCAGGTTCGCCCCCTAGTTTTGTCCTCTACGACGGAACTTCTGATCCAGAAAACCATATAGCCGTCTATCGGCAGAAGATGCTGGCGTTAGCAATTCCGGGCACCTTAATGGAGGCGTGCATGTGCAAAAGTTTCGGATCGAGCCTGGCCGGTCCTGCTCTCCAATAGTTTATAAACTTACCTCGGAGCTCGATATCCACTTTTGCCGAACTACACCAATTGTTCCTGCGATAATACTCAAGCAGCAGGCGCCTGGACAAGCATCCGGATGATCTGTACGCCGTGATCCAGAGACCAGGGGAACCTTTGAGGGCGTATCTCTCAAGGTTTAATAAGGAACTGGTCGCAGTGCCCAACTGCCCAAACAGCACTGCCGTGCGAGATTTCACGAAGGGCCTCGATGTAGATTCCGATCTATATCGCGAGCTCTCCATCTATCCTTGCCAAACGATGGATGGCGCTCTGAACCGCGCATGGGCTCTGATCAAGTGGGAGGAGGACGAGCCTTATCGACGGGCGCATCGAAACAGCGGGAGGCCGAACACCCGAGAGGAGGGCCGCAGAGAGCAGAGAGACAGGCGCCCTCCGAGGCCGCACCCATATAGCAAGCCGCCTCAAATTAATCATCTGGGGTCATACATTCCGGAGTACACGCTCTCCATCACACCGGCAGATCTGGTTCAAAATGTACTCCGAAGGATCCCCGAGAAGGTAAAGTGGCCCCCGAAGATGAAGGCCGACCCGGCCGCACGCGACACTCAGAAATTCTGTGAATTTCACAACGATCATGGCCACACCACCGCAGATTGTCGTGCCCTACGCCTCGAGGTGGTGGAACTCCTCAAGAAGGAGTATTTGGCAGAATACTTGTCAGACCGGGGAAAGAAGACCTGGACTCGGGACAAGCGCGCGGATGAGTTGAATCCCGAAAGAGCAGATGCATTGAAGTCACCAGTTCCAGTTCGGACCATAAATTGTATAACCGGGGGATCGGAAATCAGCGGAGTCACCAAGTCCGCAGCAAAACGAGCCAGCAGATTGACCAGAGAGAAGGCCATGGCCCCACGAAGGAATCCGAGCCATCACCCCATTGAATTCACGAGTGAGGAAGTGCCGGGGCTAAGCCACCCCCACGACGATGCCTTGGTGATATCGCTACTTATATCGAACTGCCTCGTGAAAAGGATCCTGGTCGACAACGGGAGTTCGGCGAACATCCTATTCATGCACGCACTCAAAGAAATGGAGATTCCTGAGGAAAAGATTGTTCGATCTCAGACTCCATTAATTGGCTTCAATGGCGGCGTCCAAATGACAGTTGGGACTATAGTACTTCCGACGTATTGTGGAGGAACGCACTACGACGTATCATTTATGATCGTCGACGCCCCTAGCGCCTATAACGCTCTGCTAGGACGACCTTGGCTACACCAACTGAAAGCCGTCCCTTCAAATTTCCATCAAGTGGTCAAGTTCCCCACAGCTGGGGGAGTTTGCACAATCCGAGGGGAGCAAAACGCCGCCAAGGAATGCTACTACACGAGTTTCAAGGCGGTATGCGCTCAGCAGCACTTCCCCCGAAGCGAGCCATTACCACCCGCAGGAGAGTCGGAAGAAACAGAGGAGGTCGAACTTGATCCGGCTAACCCAGCCAGGAAAACAAACATCGGGGCCGGTTTGGAGCCCGAGGTTAGGAGTCAACTAATTGACTTTCTCAGTAAGGAGAAGAACGTGTTCGCATGGTCACACAGAGACATGGTCGGTATCGACCCTGAAGTAATGACGCACAAGTTGCAGGTCGATCCAAATCATAGACCTATACAGCAGAGGAGAAGAAAGTTCTCCGCAGAAAAGAATGAAGCAATCAACAAAGAAGTGCAAAAACTGCTAGACGTAGGGTCCGTACGCGAAGTGAAATACCCAACATGGCTCGCCAACGTGGTAGTAGTCAAAAAGAAGAATGGGAAGAACCGGGTATGCGTAGATTACACAGACCTAAACAAGGCATGTCCGAAAGATCCGTACCCGCTGCCCCACATCGATTGCATCGTCGATGCTACTTCAGGGCATGAGCTACTAAGTTTCATGGATGCATTTTCGGGATATAACCAAATCCTCATGCACCCCGAGGACCAAGAGAAAACGGCCTTCATGACAAGTAAGGGAATCTACTGCTACAAGGTCATGCCTTTCGGACTTAAGAACGCGGGATCGACGTATCAGAGACTCGTGAACAAGATGTTCGAACCACTCATTGGAAAGACGATGGAAGTTTACATAGATGATATGCTCGTGAAATCAAAGTCCGCAGGCGACCACATCGGCCACCTGCGCCAAGCGTTCGAGGTTCTCAACAAATACAAAATGAAGCTGAACCCCGCAAAGTGCACATTCGGAGTATCCTCGGGTAAGTTCTTGGGGCATGTAGTCACCATGCGAGGGATAGAAGCAGACCCCACTCAAATTTGGGCAGTCAGGGGGATAGCACACCCAAAAAATCCAAAGGAAGTCCAGAAGCTTATAGGTCGGCTGGCGGCGCTCAGCCGTTTTATTTCCAGATACTCGGACAGAACGCATGAATTCTTCCAAGTTCTTCGGAAGGGAAAGAAGTTCGAGTGGACAGAAGAGTGTGCGAGGGCACTAGAACAACTAAAAGATTACCTCGCCAGTCCGCCACTCCTAACGAAACCAGAAAAAGCGGAAACCTTGCTGCTCTACTTGTCCGTATCGGAGCACGCACTCGGAGCAGTCCTCGTAAAGGAAGTCGCTGGAAAGCAGCGACCGGTTCACTATGCGAGCAAGCCATTGCTCGACCCCGAAACGAGGTACACAACGCTTGAAAAATTAGCACTGGCATTAGTGACAGCGTCGCTCTAGTTGAGACCGTATTTCGAGTCTCACCCGATTAAAGTAGTTTCATCCTACCCATTGCGAACCGTATTCTCAAAGCCAAGTCTTTCGGGGCGGTTACTAAAATGGGCAGTGGAAATTGGGGCATACGGCCTCGAGTTCGAGCCGCGAACTACGATCAAATCGCAAGTGCTGGCTGATTTTGTCGCCGAATTCACTGGCAACCTTCAGGCTGATGCAGAAAAGGAGATAGCGAGCCTGGAAGTCAAAGAAGTGGCCGCAGAGCCATGGATCCTGCAGGTAGATGGATCAAACAACATTCACGGGAACGGAGCGGGGATAAGGCTCCGTAGCCCGATGGGGGGAAATATTTGAAAGAGCAATCCGCCTGAACTTTGAGGCCACAAACTACGAGGCGGAGTACGAGGCACTGATACGAGGCATGCAACTGGCCAAAGAACTGGGAGCTCGCCGCCTACAGGTGCAGGGGGACTCGCAACTAGTGGTCATGCAGGTAGAGGATCACTTCCAGGTCAAGGAGCCCAGGTTACAAAAATACTACGACCTGGCCCGAAAGATGAGGAAAGAATTTGAAGATTGTGAAGTAAAGCACATAGCCCGAGAGGAAAACGCCGAGGCAGATGCACTAGCAAATCTAGCCTCCTCTAGACAAGTGAAGCAAAGCAGACCTATCATAATATCCTGGGCCGAAGAACCAGCCGCGCCAGAAATTGAAGTCATGGACCTAACAATTGGAGAATTGTGGATAGAGCCGATACTAAAGTATCTCGAGTCAGGGACTTTGCCCGAAGATCGAACAGAGGCGGTACGATTGACCAGGCTAGCGGCTAAATATACAATTCATGACGGAAACATGTACCGAAGGTCAATCGAAGGTCCACTTCTCAAGTGCCTCGAACCTGCGGCAGGGCAGGCGATCCTCATGGAGATCCACGAAGGAGATTGCGGAAGCCACCAGGGGGCTAGACCGCTAGCACACAAAGTCATCTCGGCCGGTTTTTACTGGCCGACGTTGCGGAAAGACGCCAAGGACTACGTTCGAAGCTGCGAAGCGTGCCAGAGGTTCGAAGTGACGAATCAAACCCATGCAGAACCACTCCACGCCACGGTCGCTACGTGGCCCTTCATGGCTTGGGGGATGGATATAGTAGGAAAGCTGCCGAAAGGGGTCGGACAGAAGGAGTACATCCTAGTAGCCACCGACTACTTCACTAAATGGGTCGAGGCGGAAGCATTCGCCAATGTGAGAGAGCAGGAAGTGATTAAGTTCTTGTGGACCCACATCCTCTGCAGATTCGGGATACCAAAGGAAATCAGAACGGATAACGGTACACAATTCACAGGATGAAAAGTACAAGAATTCTGCGACCAATACAATATCAAGCTGGTATTCTCGACGCCAAGGTACCCAAAAGCTAATGGGCAAGCCGAGTCGACAAATAAAACTATCATGGCTACAATGAAGAAAAGACTCGAAGCACACAAGGCGAAGTGGGTGGACGAATTACCTGGTGTCCTATGGGCTTATCGAACCACTCCAAGAACGTCAACAGGAAGCTCCCCCTTCGCCCTAGCCTACGGCGAAGAGGCTGTTATACCAGCAGAAATTCGAGGCGGCAGTTTACTTGTGGAAGCTTGTCAAGAAAGAGAAAACTACGAAAGATTGCTCAAAGATCTGGAGCTAATCGATGAAAAGAGAGACCAAGCACTACTTAGCATGGCTCAAAGGAGAAAGCAGGTCGAGAGATTTTTCAACAAGAAGGTTCGCATGCGGACCTTCAAGGAAGGAGACTGGGTACTAAGGAGGGTCTTCCAGAACACCAAAGATAAAATTCAAGGAAAGCTTGCACCCACATGGGAGGGCCCTTACAAAGTTACCAGAGTTGTGGGACGAGGAGCCTACCACCTAGAGGACCACGACGGAAGGGAGATCGGGAACAGCTGGAATATCAAGCACCTGAAGAAGTATTACTTCTAAGGGAAACGAGGTCGACAAAGCTCGACCTCACAGATACGCCTTCATAACCCTACTTCGTTCTTGTTACCCATTTTTTTTACTTTTTTTTTATTAATCCAAATCGATTAACTGACTTGAGCGTCGGAGGGGCGATGCTTCGGCATCGCCCAACCTCTCATTATTCTTTTTTTCACAGAAAAACTAAGTGAAGCAAGCAACGCAATGAGGAATCGAACTCAAACCAGATAAACGCGCTCTATCTTATTTCAATTTGTTTCTACTTTTACTTTTGATCAAATCACTGACTTAAGCATCGGAGGGGCGATGCTTCGGCATCGCCCACCCCGACCACTATTAGTTTTAACAGGCACACAAAAATGAGATTGCAGGAAGGAAAAACAAAGCATTCGAAGTGCGAAAACAGTAAATCATTCACAATGCAGAAAATAGAATGTCTTGCAGGAAAAGTAAATTGTTCAGAACAGGAAAAATAAAAGAATTCGAGGCATTCGGGCAACAGCGGAGTCGTCGGGAGACGGACCAGGTCCCTGGTTCGAAGTCTGACCAGGCGTTGGCCCGGACTGCTCCTTCGGACCCCCACCTCCTTGGGAGGAATCCTCGAGCAGCTTCTGATCCTGCTCGGCATCCTTCTCCTGCTCCTCCGGCTCCGGCTCATCCAGCGCGCTGAGGTCGAGGTCCGGGAACTTCCTGGAAATCCTTTCCCGGACCTCACTCTCGATCTTCTCGGAGAGAGTCAACAAGAAGGTTAGACGAGTCGAGAAATACGAACAAGCACAAACCCGATAGAAGGCGTACCTCATACGTCTCGGCAAAGAGCGGGGAGGTGATGAGGGTCGCGAAGTCAAGCCCCTCGCCCGTGTTCATGAGAGCAATCCGCTCCTCATACCTCGCCACCTCGGCCGTATAACTCTCCCGTTGAGTCTTTAGCCAGGAATCGAGTGAGAGGAGCTGATCATTCCTCACCTTCAGGTCCGCGGCCAGCTTTTCCGCATCCGCTCTGGCCGACGAGGCCACCCGACGTAGATCCTCAAGTTCAGCTTGGGTGGCCTCTACTTCCTTCGTCGCCGCCTCAGCCCGTCCTTCCGCCGCGGCCACTCGGTCCTCCGCCTGATTGAGCTTATCATTCAGGGAGTCCACATACCTCCTCAAGCAGTCTCGCTCCTTGCGAAGATTGAAGATATCCCCGACGCATTTGTCGCCAAATACGTCGAGCTCGCGGCGGATCGCGTCGAGCTCCACCTGGGCCTGTGAGCCGAAACAGAAGTTAGGAACTTCCCATTAACAAAAACGAAAGTACGGGTCAGTATTCGAACCTGAAGGTGGAGGAGTTGATACCGCGCCAGCCGCGCCTGGGCAGTCCCAGACTGGTCCACACCCGAAGGGTTCGTCAGAATCTGCCGGGCACGGACCAGGAAGGAGTCCACCACCGGGTCCGGGGGACTCGCCGCAGGGACCACGGTCCTATCGGGGTTCTCGTACCTCGACCCGTGATCCCCGGAACGGTGGCGACTGCGGCGGTCGGAGTCCTCCGACCTCTTCTCCTTCCGCCTCTCTCGCTCATCGGACTTTGACGGGACCTCCTGGTGGGAGGTCTCAGTCAACGCCACCTCCTGGGGCTTGAAAGGCGGCGGAGGTAGGGGCGGCGGGGACGGAAGCTTCTCGACCTCCGTACGCTTTGGGGGATTCGGAGGACGGCGCCGGGATTCTTCTTCTTCCCTCGCCCTCTTCCTATCCCTGAGGGCAGCCGCAACACGGTCCGCAGGAACCTGAGGACGACGGCGGGTCATTTCGACCGGCAAAGCGTACAACTCTCCCTTCGCGTTAAGGTACATTGTCGAAGTAACGTAGCGCCCGTTTTGAACAACGGGCCACTCCCTATCACCCACCGTGATATCGTAAGCTCGGTCAACCCTGGCCTGCTCCTCCGGGGTAAGCTCCGGGCGGGGGTGATCTACAAGATAGGATAATATCGATCAGTTAAAGTCGAAAAGAGCAAAACCAGTTCGCAGGGCACCAGGAACCCACGGATGGGGACACCGCCATGTCGAATGAACTCGGGATGCGCCTCGTTCATCTTGAGGTAGAAGAAGCTCGTCCACCAGCCCGGTGAGTTCGACGGGGGCTTCTTGATCAATGTGGAGTACCCGGTGGACCACCGAGTGAAATAATAATAGTGCTTATCCACGCACTGGTTGAAGCGGTACATGTAATGCCACTCCCTAACCGTCGGGCACCCTAGCCCTAGATCCATCCACATCAAAAGAACCCCAACTAAGTGGCACCAACAGTTCGGCGCGAGCTGAAAGGGGGAGAGGTTGTAGGAAGCCAGGACTTCAGAGAAGAAAGGATGCACGGGCAATCCGACCCCATTCTCCATCACCGCCGTGTAGAAAGCCACATGGCCTGGAGGAGGATCGAAACAGCGGTTCGATTGGCGCGGGATGCAGAACCGCACGTCTTTGACCGAAACGGTGTCGGCAAGGGCCCATAGTGCCTTCCTAGTGACCGCGGACACCGCACCTAACACCCGGTGCGTGTTCCATTCCTCCGAAAGAACGTAATCCCCCGCCAACTCAGGTTCCGCTGTCTCCCTCTCTTCGCCTTCGGCCCCGGCTGCCAGGCCGGACCCGCTGGCCTCTCCGCCGGTAACCACCCGCTCCAGCCGACCGAATGTCTCGGCCAAGACCCTATTATCTTCGGAATCAGAATCTGGGCTCGGCGCGGCGTGACTCGTGCTCGGACCTGCCTTTTCCAGTCCCTGGAACAACAGGCTCTAGTCGGGGCCAGTAAAATCTTGGGCATTCGGAGCCCTAGGAGGTGAAGGAGTGAAAGGGGGCGTCGAACTCTCACGATTTTGAGGGTCAGAACTCATCAGAAAAATCAAAATAAGTCAACCTAAAAAGAAAATCGAAAGGGGAGGTACGAGCCCCGGTCAGCCCAAACACCCCACCAGAACCAAACCCCATGACGGAGTAACAAATCAAAAAACCAGGGGGAGGGAAAGAAATTCATCAACAAGAGAAAAGTCGGTTAGAGATCTACCTGAGATGCGAAAGTGGGGAGAATCACTTGCTAAAACACGATCGCGATGGAATTCTTGATCACCAGAAGTAGAAAATTGCCCTGCCGGAAATCGCACAAGTCGAAAGAAAGAAGAAACTTTGGGAAAAGTGAGGGACACGATTCCCAAATGACGGTTATTAACTCAAAACAACCCCTCAACTTCTCTAAAACCGCACCCGGATTTTGCGGAAATTACACAACTGCCACTGACTTTTGCCGCCCAAATTTTAAACACGTCAAAAGCAGTTCGCCGAAAAGCAGTTCGCTAGCGAACTCGATCAAAATAGATCGACTAACATTGATAAGATAGTAATACTATCTGCGCTGGGTAGACACACCCAAGCGCACGACATATAAGACCCCATAACCACGAGTCTGACTCACTAGAGGCTCACCAGGTGGCCAGGAAAATTATCGAGGCAGAACCCGAACTGCCCAAAAATAAACGCCGCAGATTCGGGCCCACGGCGGTGGCACCCGTAGCCGCCTTCCGGGGCTGCACGGGCCAGGACCCCCACAGAGGAAATTGGTCCTGGGAGCCAGGAGGTGCCTAAAAGGCACCCCAGAACAGTACCGAATTACTCTCAAAGTAGTTCGAAGGGCCGCAACCTGGGAAAAACCTCCGTGTACCGGACCATTAATTTTTGACTCAACTGACCACTTCGAAGACTGATCAGATGAGTCAATGGGGCTATTGTTAGAGGTCCGGACCAGATCCGACCCGAACATCGGGCCAAGCTCGATGGATGGGCCAGACCCACTATCGACCTCAACACCAGGATCTTCAGTTTGAACGGAAAGAATATCGGATAGCGAGTAGTTCGAAGGGCAAAAGTAGTTCAGATTACGATAAAGAAGCTCGATTTGGTTCCCCTATAGTTCTACCCGGCCGAGCTGAACGGAAGAGGAGCTCGACGAGAGGAATGCGCGATCAAGACCCCGTGAATATCTCAACGAACCAACCAACAGCCACTCTGCGGGAAAATCGGAGCTGCCACACCACGATGAGGAGTCCGGACGGTTGAGAACGGCACGGAAACCCTAGAGCTTCCGCATCCCTATAAATATATCCCAAGACCCATTGCAAAAGGGGGATTTTTCCGAACGAGAGCATACACTGAAGTTTTTTATTGTTCTGCTATTTCCCGTCTTAAATACAAATCTTCTAGGCCGGATCAATAGTTTTATTAAAAGTATTTCTTGTTAGTTTGACTAGGTTAGCCACGTTTGTCATTCACACTGTAAAAAGTCTTCATTTTATATTATAGTTCTCGGGGCTCCGATTCACAGTAAAATCGAACCTCAACAATTTGGCGCCCACCGTGGGGTCTCGAGAACAATTTTCACTTTCTTTTTTGCAGGAATGGCGGACGACCCAGGTAACACCCATGTGGAAGGGGTCGGTGATCAGAGGACTGCCCTGACCGAAGGACAAGGCCGAGGATCCAACCTTGGAGCAGGACGAGGGGCTCTGACGGGAGCAGGCCGAGGGGTCCCAGCGGTATCTGGACGGGGGCGAGCCGCCGCAGCAGGTGGCGGGGCCCCACGCACATCCCACCCAGCCGGGACGGTGAACGACTTGATGAAGGAGTTCAACGCCACTCCGCTCGGAGACCTAGCATTCTTGCCGCCGCCACCCTCTGTACTCCAGAGTCCCGACGTTTCGAGGCTAGTGACACAGGTGCAAAGGACGCAGGGCACGTTGGAAGAGATGGCGAGGAGGTATGAACTCCTCGAAAGGGAAAATCAGAGGTTGCAGTTGCAGAATAACAACAAACATCCGATTGTCGAAGAGCCACGGAGTGCGGAGAAGAACATTGGAAACACCACGAGAAATCTGGAATCGGACTTTAATCGCACTGAAACACCTGCCGAGAGAACTCCGGAAGATCCTCCAGCACTCAGAAATCAGACCGGACAAATGAGTCGATCAGAATTGCAAGCCATTCAGCAGATCGAGCGTAGGTTCGAGCAAAGATTCGGCCACCTTGAATCATTGTTATCCAGAATCCCAGGGCTCCCAGCGCCGGAGAAGACTATACCAAGAGAAAGCTATGCTGAGTCGCCCTTTTCGCCGGATATCGCCGGGGCCGAACTCCCTACCAGGTTCGCCCCCTAGTTTTGTCCTCTACGACGGAACTTCTGATCCAGAAAACCATATAGCCGTCTATCGGCAGAAGATGCTGGCGTTAGCAATTCCGGGCACCTTAATGGAGGCGTGCATGTGCAAAAGTTTCGGATCGAGCCTGGCCGGTCCTGCTCTCCAATAGTTTATAAACTTACCTCGGAGCTCGATATCCACTTTTGCCGAACTACACCAATTGTTCCTGCGATAATACTCAAGCAGCAGGCGCCTGGACAAGCATCCGGATGATCTGTACGCCGTGATCCAGAGACCAGGGGAACCTTTGAGGGCGTATCTCTCAAGGTTTAATAAGGAACTGGTCGCAGTGCCCAACTGCCCAAACAGCACTGCCGTGCGAGATTTCACGAAGGGCCTCGATGTAGATTCCGATCTATATCGCGAGCTCTCCATCTATCCTTGCCAAACGATGGATGGCGCTCTGAACCGCGCATGGGCTCTGATCAAGTGGGAGGAGGACGAGCCTTATCGACGGGCGCATCGAAACAGCGGGAGGCCGAACACCCGAGAGGAGGGCCGCAGAGAGCAGAGAGACAGGCGCCCTCCGAGGCCGCACCCATATAGCAAGCCGCCTCAAATTAATCATCTGGGGTCATACATTCCGGAGTACACGCTCTCCATCACACCGGCAGATCTGGTTCAAAATGTACTCCGAAGGATCCCCGAGAAGGTAAAGTGGCCCCCGAAGATGAAGGCCGACCCGGCCGCACGCGACACTCAGAAATTCTGTGAATTTCACAACGATCATGGCCACACCACCGCAGATTGTCGTGCCCTACGCCTCGAGGTGGTGGAACTCCTCAAGAAGGAGTATTTGGCAGAATACTTGTCAGACCGGGGAAAGAAGACCTGGACTCGGGACAAGCGCGCGGATGAGTTGAATCCCGAAAGAGCAGATGCATTGAAGTCACCAGTTCCAGTTCGGACCATAAATTGTATAACCGGGGGATCGGAAATCAGCGGAGTCACCAAGTCCGCAGCAAAACGAGCCAGCAGATTGACCAGAGAGAAGGCCATGGCCCCACGAAGGAATCCGAGCCATCACCCCATTGAATTCACGAGTGAGGAAGTGCCGGGGCTAAGCCACCCCCACGACGATGCCTTGGTGATATCGCTACTTATATCGAACTGCCTCGTGAAAAGGATCCTGGTCGACAACGGGAGTTCGGCGAACATCCTATTCATGCACGCACTCAAAGAAATGGAGATTCCTGAGGAAAAGATTGTTCGATCTCAGACTCCATTAATTGGCTTCAATGGCGGCGTCCAAATGACAGTTGGGACTATAGTACTTCCGACGTATTGTGGAGGAACGCACTACGACGTATCATTTATGATCGTCGACGCCCCTAGCGCCTATAACGCTCTGCTAGGACGACCTTGGCTACACCAACTGAAAGCCGTCCCTTCAAATTTCCATCAAGTGGTCAAGTTCCCCACAGCTGGGGGAGTTTGCACAATCCGAGGGGAGCAAAACGCCGCCAAGGAATGCTACTACACGAGTTTCAAGGCGGTATGCGCTCAGCAGCACTTCCCCCGAAGCGAGCCATTACCACCCGCAGGAGAGTCGGAAGAAACAGAGGAGGTCGAACTTGATCCGGCTAACCCAGCCAGGAAAACAAACATCGGGGCCGGTTTGGAGCCCGAGGTTAGGAGTCAACTAATTGACTTTCTCAGTAAGGAGAAGAACGTGTTCGCATGGTCACACAGAGACATGGTCGGTATCGACCCTGAAGTAATGACGCACAAGTTGCAGGTCGATCCAAATCATAGACCTATACAGCAGAGGAGAAGAAAGTTCTCCGCAGAAAAGAATGAAGCAATCAACAAAGAAGTGCAAAAACTGCTAGACGTAGGGTCCGTACGCGAAGTGAAATACCCAACATGGCTCGCCAACGTGGTAGTAGTCAAAAAGAAGAATGGGAAGAACCGGGTATGCGTAGATTACACAGACCTAAACAAGGCATGTCCGAAAGATCCGTACCCGCTGCCCCACATCGATTGCATCGTCGATGCTACTTCAGGGCATGAGCTACTAAGTTTCATGGATGCATTTTCGGGATATAACCAAATCCTCATGCACCCCGAGGACCAAGAGAAAACGGCCTTCATGACAAGTAAGGGAATCTACTGCTACAAGGTCATGCCTTTCGGACTTAAGAACGCGGGATCGACGTATCAGAGACTCGTGAACAAGATGTTCGAACCACTCATTGGAAAGACGATGGAAGTTTACATAGATGATATGCTCGTGAAATCAAAGTCCGCAGGCGACCACATCGGCCACCTGCGCCAAGCGTTCGAGGTTCTCAACAAATACAAAATGAAGCTGAACCCCGCAAAGTGCACATTCGGAGTATCCTCGGGTAAGTTCTTGGGGCATGTAGTCACCATGCGAGGGATAGAAGCAGACCCCACTCAAATTTGGGCAGTCAGGGGGATAGCACACCCAAAAAATCCAAAGGAAGTCCAGAAGCTTATAGGTCGGCTGGCGGCGCTCAGCCGTTTTATTTCCAGATACTCGGACAGAACGCATGAATTCTTCCAAGTTCTTCGGAAGGGAAAGAAGTTCGAGTGGACAGAAGAGTGTGCGAGGGCACTAGAACAACTAAAAGATTACCTCGCCAGTCCGCCACTCCTAACGAAACCAGAAAAAGCGGAAACCTTGCTGCTCTACTTGTCCGTATCGGAGCACGCACTCGGAGCAGTCCTCGTAAAGGAAGTCGCTGGAAAGCAGCGACCGGTTCACTATGCGAGCAAGCCATTGCTCGACCCCGAAACGAGGTACACAACGCTTGAAAAATTAGCACTGGCATTAGTGACAGCGTCGCTCTAGTTGAGACCGTATTTCGAGTCTCACCCGATTAAAGTAGTTTCATCCTACCCATTGCGAACCGTATTCTCAAAGCCAAGTCTTTCGGGGCGGTTACTAAAATGGGCAGTGGAAATTGGGGCATACGGCCTCGAGTTCGAGCCGCGAACTACGATCAAATCGCAAGTGCTGGCTGATTTTGTCGCCGAATTCACTGGCAACCTTCAGGCTGATGCAGAAAAGGAGATAGCGAGCCTGGAAGTCAAAGAAGTGGCCGCAGAGCCATGGATCCTGCAGGTAGATGGATCAAACAACATTCACGGGAACGGAGCGGGGATAAGGCTCCGTAGCCCGATGGGGGGAAATATTTGAAAGAGCAATCCGCCTGAACTTTGAGGCCACAAACTACGAGGCGGAGTACGAGGCACTGATACGAGGCATGCAACTGGCCAAAGAACTGGGAGCTCGCCGCCTACAGGTGCAGGGGGACTCGCAACTAGTGGTCATGCAGGTAGAGGATCACTTCCAGGTCAAGGAGCCCAGGTTACAAAAATACTACGACCTGGCCCGAAAGATGAGGAAAGAATTTGAAGATTGTGAAGTAAAGCACATAGCCCGAGAGGAAAACGCCGAGGCAGATGCACTAGCAAATCTAGCCTCCTCTAGACAAGTGAAGCAAAGCAGACCTATCATAATATCCTGGGCCGAAGAACCAGCCGCGCCAGAAATTGAAGTCATGGACCTAACAATTGGAGAATTGTGGATAGAGCCGATACTAAAGTATCTCGAGTCAGGGACTTTGCCCGAAGATCGAACAGAGGCGGTACGATTGACCAGGCTAGCGGCTAAATATACAATTCATGACGGAAACATGTACCGAAGGTCAATCGAAGGTCCACTTCTCAAGTGCCTCGAACCTGCGGCAGGGCAGGCGATCCTCATGGAGATCCACGAAGGAGATTGCGGAAGCCACCAGGGGGCTAGACCGCTAGCACACAAAGTCATCTCGGCCGGTTTTTACTGGCCGACGTTGCGGAAAGACGCCAAGGACTACGTTCGAAGCTGCGAAGCGTGCCAGAGGTTCGAAGTGACGAATCAAACCCATGCAGAACCACTCCACGCCACGGTCGCTACGTGGCCCTTCATGGCTTGGGGGATGGATATAGTAGGAAAGCTGCCGAAAGGGGTCGGACAGAAGGAGTACATCCTAGTAGCCACCGACTACTTCACTAAATGGGTCGAGGCGGAAGCATTCGCCAATGTGAGAGAGCAGGAAGTGATTAAGTTCTTGTGGACCCACATCCTCTGCAGATTCGGGATACCAAAGGAAATCAGAACGGATAACGGTACACAATTCACAGGATGAAAAGTACAAGAATTCTGCGACCAATACAATATCAAGCTGGTATTCTCGACGCCAAGGTACCCAAAAGCTAATGGGCAAGCCGAGTCGACAAATAAAACTATCATGGCTACAATGAAGAAAAGACTCGAAGCACACAAGGCGAAGTGGGTGGACGAATTACCTGGTGTCCTATGGGCTTATCGAACCACTCCAAGAACGTCAACAGGAAGCTCCCCCTTCGCCCTAGCCTACGGCGAAGAGGCTGTTATACCAGCAGAAATTCGAGGCGGCAGTTTACTTGTGGAAGCTTGTCAAGAAAGAGAAAACTACGAAAGATTGCTCAAAGATCTGGAGCTAATCGATGAAAAGAGAGACCAAGCACTACTTAGCATGGCTCAAAGGAGAAAGCAGGTCGAGAGATTTTTCAACAAGAAGGTTCGCATGCGGACCTTCAAGGAAGGAGACTGGGTACTAAGGAGGGTCTTCCAGAACACCAAAGATAAAATTCAAGGAAAGCTTGCACCCACATGGGAGGGCCCTTACAAAGTTACCAGAGTTGTGGGACGAGGAGCCTACCACCTAGAGGACCACGACGGAAGGGAGATCGGGAACAGCTGGAATATCAAGCACCTGAAGAAGTATTACTTCTAAGGGAAACGAGGTCGACAAAGCTCGACCTCACAGATACGCCTTCATAACCCTACTTCGTTCTTGTTACCCATTTTTTTTACTTTTTTTTTATTAATCCAAATCGATTAACTGACTTGAGCGTCGGAGGGGCGATGCTTCGGCATCGCCCAACCTCTCATTATTCTTTTTTTCACAGAAAAACTAAGTGAAGCAAGCAACGCAATGAGGAATCGAACTCAAACCAGATAAACGCGCTCTATCTTATTTCAATTTGTTTCTACTTTTACTTTTGATCAAATCACTGACTTAAGCATCGGAGGGGCGATGCTTCGGCATCGCCCACCCCGACCACTATTAGTTTTAACAGGCACACAAAAATGAGATTGCAGGAAGGAAAAACAAAGCATTCGAAGTGCGAAAACAGTAAATCATTCACAATGCAGAAAATAGAATGTCTTGCAGGAAAAGTAAATTGTTCAGAACAGGAAAAATAAAAGAATTCGAGGCATTCGGGCAACAGCGGAGTCGTCGGGAGACGGACCAGGTCCCTGGTTCGAAGTCTGACCAGGCGTTGGCCCGGACTGCTCCTTCGGACCCCCACCTCCTTGGGAGGAATCCTCGAGCAGCTTCTGATCCTGCTCGGCATCCTTCTCCTGCTCCTCCGGCTCCGGCTCATCCAGCGCGCTGAGGTCGAGGTCCGGGAACTTCCTGGAAATCCTTTCCCGGACCTCACTCTCGATCTTCTCGGAGAGAGTCAACAAGAAGGTTAGACGAGTCGAGAAATACGAACAAGCACAAACCCGATAGAAGGCGTACCTCATACGTCTCGGCAAAGAGCGGGGAGGTGATGAGGGTCGCGAAGTCAAGCCCCTCGCCCGTGTTCATGAGAGCAATCCGCTCCTCATACCTCGCCACCTCGGCCGTATAACTCTCCCGTTGAGTCTTTAGCCAGGAATCGAGTGAGAGGAGCTGATCATTCCTCACCTTCAGGTCCGCGGCCAGCTTTTCCGCATCCGCTCTGGCCGACGAGGCCACCCGACGTAGATCCTCAAGTTCAGCTTGGGTGGCCTCTACTTCCTTCGTCGCCGCCTCAGCCCGTCCTTCCGCCGCGGCCACTCGGTCCTCCGCCTGATTGAGCTTATCATTCAGGGAGTCCACATACCTCCTCAAGCAGTCTCGCTCCTTGCGAAGATTGAAGATATCCCCGACGCATTTGTCGCCAAATACGTCGAGCTCGCGGCGGATCGCGTCGAGCTCCACCTGGGCCTGTGAGCCGAAACAGAAGTTAGGAACTTCCCATTAACAAAAACGAAAGTACGGGTCAGTATTCGAACCTGAAGGTGGAGGAGTTGATACCGCGCCAGCCGCGCCTGGGCAGTCCCAGACTGGTCCACACCCGAAGGGTTCGTCAGAATCTGCCGGGCACGGACCAGGAAGGAGTCCACCACCGGGTCCGGGGGACTCGCCGCAGGGACCACGGTCCTATCGGGGTTCTCGTACCTCGACCCGTGATCCCCGGAACGGTGGCGACTGCGGCGGTCGGAGTCCTCCGACCTCTTCTCCTTCCGCCTCTCTCGCTCATCGGACTTTGACGGGACCTCCTGGTGGGAGGTCTCAGTCAACGCCACCTCCTGGGGCTTGAAAGGCGGCGGAGGTAGGGGCGGCGGGGACGGAAGCTTCTCGACCTCCGTACGCTTTGGGGGATTCGGAGGACGGCGCCGGGATTCTTCTTCTTCCCTCGCCCTCTTCCTATCCCTGAGGGCAGCCGCAACACGGTCCGCA
>JAPKLW010006392.1:0-17500 GCA_026898455.1 Plectranthus barbatus | reverse complement strand
AAAAATCAATATTTTTTTAGCTTTTTCTTAATCACTTGAAACTAAATTGTACAATATCAAATACATGTGAAATATAAATGTGCCGATTCAATAATTCTCACTCCATATTCATTAATACTATGTGGATTCATGTCAGGTTATCGTGTTGTGTCGATAATTATCACCCTTAATCTTACATACACATCAATATTTTTTAGTCTTTTATATCTTTCATATTAATTTTATTTTTGATTTATAGTTTACTTCATTATTTAAATAAAGAGAAGGTCCCCAACGTAATTCGAATACTATTATAATTAATTGACTATAGACAAAATACTTAACAATAATACTATAAAATAAAAAATATTTAAAATTATATAATTCAATTTTTTCACGATTTTTTATTATTATATAATAATGAAATCAATCTAGCATAAATAATAAATAAAAACTCGATGCCTGATTTAGAAATTCTCGATCTTCTGCGTGGTTATCTTATATTATTTCTATTGTATTATTTTTTTTCTTGTTTTCTTTATATTAATTAAATAATTAGTTAACATGATTTCCAACATGAAGATCTATGATTATCCATTCATGTATAAACAAAAATGTTCTTGACAAATCAATTTTTATTTAAAATATTAATCCATTCGAATATAAATAGGATATATAATTTAACAATAGACACATCTAGAAATTTATTCATGAATAATAAAAAATAGGAGAATGTGATTTAATTTATTACATAAAAAAGAATATTATAGAAAAAGTGAAACCTCCTTTAACCCATGCTTCTTGAACCCAAAGGAGCACAAATTGAACATCTTCTTCATCTTTATTGGTAGTGGATTTCGTGCAAGAGTTGGTGTGGTGAAATATCTTCAGCTTCATTGATAGTGGATTTCGTGGAAGAATTGTTATGGAGAAATATTTAGCTATAATCTTAAATTAGGAAAAAAAAATAAATAACATTAATTATATAAAAAATAAAGAATCACATCAACACAAACAAATATCACAGTTAAATTATATGAGAACACAACTCTAACAAAAACAAAAAATGAGAATGGTTGGCTATTTGTGCTAGATTTGATGAGTATTTATTCATATGTTTTTAAGGAACAAACTTGACAAATGGGTTAATTCAACAAATTATACATAAGATTTTAAATAATTAATGTATATTATCAAATTAGACATCACATATCAAACTTGTCATAGATAATCTATGCATATATTATTAGACGTATTAATCATGTTAATTGATTTTTAGTATATTTTAAATTAACCAAGTACCTATCACTAATTCTATAATTCTTCTAATAAATGGTTTTTTTTTAGTGGGAAAACGAAGTTTCTATAATTATTTTATGTAAACATACATAAAAATATAATTATATAACATATATTCACATAACTAATTAGTAAATATTAAAAATGATTTATAATTAGATATATGAATTATTTATATATCCAAATATAATTATTAGTCATAATTAATTAAAAATCATTATAATAATATATTTATCATATTTATCTTTACTTACCTAATATATTGCAAGTTTATTTTTGGTAAGTAATTTTGGGGGAATTTTTTTTTCTAGGAGTCTTGCCTTTATATATATATAGATTACTTACGAAGTTACATTTATTGGGAAAAAGAAAAGAAACAACACTCTATACAATAAAATTATCAAAAGCTACAGATGTACTATTTTCTCGAACTTGTCTGTCTTTGTTTCAGCCTTCACTCTTCACTCTATTGCCTGGTAAGATATAAAAAAGATAATAAAAAAAATACTATCAATGAATATATGTATATTATTTTAAAAAATATAACAATATATGCATACAACACGTCGAAAGAGTAAGACAAAATTCTCAAAAAATAAATTGCACCTTCATGGGAGATGACTGCACAAACAAAGGTGAATGGAACTTTTGTGAAAGTAAAATGCTCACTTCATCTATTATTTATATTAGTATAACTCGGATTTCTTGCCCTTAATTGATGTTAATTTATGATTTGATTATGTTTATTCCATAATGGATCAGTTGTATTAACATATATATATGAGTTAATATTTTAGGAACATTTAAAAAAAAAAGGTTCTAGGGGTTCTTTTTTAAGGTTATATAGATACAGACATTAATGTTTAATTTAGGTATTAGCTCGAATTAGGAGGGAGTGCTATTATAACAACATTAGCTGCTAATTTTTCGCAATCCATGAAGCACCTTTTATATTTATTGTTACAGATAGTTAATGACATAATATTATTAAAAAAAATAATCTCTATAATTTCCCTTCACTTTCATATATTGTATATTTATTTGCATTATAAGAAGATTTATTTAAATTTGAAGAAATAAGTTTTTTAAAATTTTCCAATTAAATCTATATAAATATAAATTGGCTTGTATTTATTGCAATTAATTAATACTAATTCATAAATTAATTTCCATAACTCTAATTTTACGACATATTTAATGATTTAAAACTTACCATATTTACTAATTTTTACTTAATATACTATGTAACTATTTTTGGAAACTGGTTTTGGGGGGAAAATTTTTTTGGGGAGGGATTCTTCTTTTTTATATATATAGATTTTAATGGTTGTTACTTCAAAAAAGATGGAAAAGTAGAACAATAATGAGTAGAATAGAAATTGATACACTTAATGCCGTAGAATTTTGCTATTTCTTTAATGCTTTCATTGTCCTACGTGTCTCATTACAATAAATATAACCGTTGGCGAAAAAAAAGAGGAACTTTTGAGCTGAAGTTGTCCTTCGATCAATCACGTTTTATCGATTGGGCCTTCGAACTAAGTTAGTCGGACGACTCCTTCGGTCTTAAGTCAAACCAAAGTCCTTCGTCCAAGATGTTCTTTAGCCTATAAATACCCCATTTGAAGTAGGGTTGACAATTCGTGCGTGTTAGGTTGTTATCGTATCGTATCTTATCGTGTTTGAGCTTAATGGATTCGTGTTTGAGCTTAACAGGTTCGTGTCTTATCAAAAAAATGGTCCTAAGTGTAAATCTGACAATTTAAGCAAGTTCAATTTTTATCGTGTTAGGTCGTTTTCGTGTCGTGTCGTTATCCTGTTTGAGCTTAACGAATTTGTGTCGTATTCGTGTTTGAGCTTAACATGTTTGTGCGTATTCGTGTCGTATCAGAAATTGTCAGCCCTAATTCGAAGAACTTCCCTTTATTGCATTTATTGTGTCTCCTTCTTCTTGGGCTTCTTTCCAAATTCTTCTTTTTGATGGGCCTGAAATTAACTTGCTCATTTTCGGGTTATAACAGTGTGTTTGTGTATGGTTCTTTTCACTATGTCATTTCAAATGTAAAATTTTAAGCACAATATCTTTTTCTTCAGCAACATGAAGAATCAGAACAGAAAGGGAGTCTATGGAACACATCTAAGTGTGGATTTTGTGTGAAGAAATTGAGAAGTTGCAGAGTTGGATTTCATTTCCAAAGGGTTTTTGAATATCAGCCATGAGATAGCTTGATCATTTGTGTGTAAAAATCTTGGAATGCTTGGATTTGGCTTTTGATCATTGTTTCTCTCACTTGGAATCCCCAGTAATACATGGAAGTTGTTGAGCCCCAAACATGTCCAGCAATCCGCTTATCATCGTTCCAAACATGCGATCGACCCACTTGGGTGACTGGTCGAGCCGCTCTACGATCCAGACCTAGTCCAAATTACAAACGATGCAAGAAAGTCAGTGATGTCACTTGAAAATCCGTTAAAGACAGGAGCTATCCACACTATTCGAGTTGCTTCACCTCGAGGAGCCTCACTTCGAACGACTTTGCCTCGAGGAGCCTGGGAAATCCAACCAAGGCCGGTGGTCTGATAAAAAGCTCGAACCACTCTCAAGAGTTGTCCTTCGAAGCATCCTTCTGACACGCAGATAAAGAAGAAATCCTACACATATCTACTCGAGATTTATGCAGGACAAGATTTCGATATATTTTATCATATCATATCTTATTTCCTTGTAAATCTAGAATTTCTCTCCTATACATACCTGTGTTGTCACTATAAAAACACATCGAACCTTCTCTCTTCAAAACTACTCATTTCATCTTGAGTATTCTTCTCGAATTTCGCACATCAACACAAGTCATGCAAATATCCTATTACCAGAATCTGAGTAACAACACATTTTTCATCAAAAAAACCAGACACACATGTTGCACTAAAAATCCAGTAAAACAGTCTCATTTATGTTCACAAAAAGTATAACACATGAATCATGATCATACAAAGCTACCAAATCTCATCCAACCGTCTTGAACGACTGGTGGATGTGCCTGAGAGTTTCTTGATCTCTGTTCCACTCCGGCGTCGGCGCGTTCACGAAATGCGCGTAAAGCTTGTTCTTGGCGCACGTCACCGATATCAAGCTGTGCGCGCCGGCGCCGCTGATCTCGAAAACATAATACACCTGCCCCTTCTCGTCCTTCCTCTCCTCCGCCGTGACGCTATCCGCCGTCGCGATCAGATCCTGCAGATCGACGTCGGAGAGGGCCAGGTTGTTGAGGATGATTTCCTTCGGAGCCAGGCGAGGAAAGCCGTCGAGGAAGGTGAGGTACTCCTTCTCCGCCTTCTTCTTCGGGTTGTAGAATTCGCTGTCGGTGCCGTTGGTGCCCTTCTGGATCTTGGAGACGAGTTTCTCCTTCCACCCCGCCGGCACGTCGTAGGTGTACTCCGCGGAGGCTTTCTTGTCGGAGTTGCCGCCGTAGCCGCCGTAGTTGGAGGCGCTCGCGGCGGTGCCGTAGTAGAGTTTGAAGGTTGTGGAGGGGGCGGAGTCGGCGAGGGAAGGTGGGGAGGTGGCGAGTATGGTGGCGGCGAGAGCGGTGGCGGCTATGGTGGCGGCTAGGGTTCCCGGGGGTTTTGTGGGTGGGATGGGGAGGTGGTGGGGTTTGGGTGGCGGTGGTTTGGTGGTGGTGGTGGTGGCGGAGGAGGAGGAGAGGAGGGCGGAGGGGGAGAAAATGGTGGCCATGGCTTTGTGGGAGGTTTGATTGGTAGGTAGTGATTTGTGTATAAATGTGTTGTTTTTCTTATCCGGTAATGACCAATCATGAGATGCCACGTCATCATGTGTTTTAAAAAAAATAATTTTTGTGGTTTGTATTTGTTGATGTAATAAAAGGAGCTAGGAAAAATATCGTGTTTAAATTAATTAATTAATTATAACATGAATTATGATCAAAATCAATTTATGATTGGGAATAGTTGATAAAATTACTGTCACATTCCACTAGAAAAATGATAGTAAAATAAAATTAAATAAAATTAGGAATGTTGAATTTGCTCATATTATTACAAATTTAAAAATCAAACCTTAATCTAAATAATTAAATTTAAATGTATAAGTCTGAACATTCCATTGTTTTAATTAATAACGGCTCGAAATATCCACAATCAAAATAGTCGACCAATCATCCGTAATCAAGCGATGACCCTTCCAGTCGAAATGACTGACAAAATTTTATTTTTTTTTCAGTTTTTTAACACAAACAAACTATCATAAACTATAAGATTCTATTAAAAATTATTCGATCGTTCGGTCGATTATTTCGGTCCCGATATTCAAAACTAACAACTGATCAAATTCAATTTGGTTGTGCGATTCGCCAACCAACAACTGAATCGAACCATCCGAATTTCATTGGTTCGATCGATTTTTCCAGTACAGGTTCAGTTTTTCTCACCATTCAACAATTTAGATTAAAATAATTATTTCATTGAAGTTAAAAATCTCTAAAGAAGTTTCTAGTTTAGAAATTTTTTTAATTAAGAAATATGAGTATCTCGAATCAATAACTTCTCAATTATATTTAAAAATGTTTTCAACATTTGGGACATTTAATGTTGAATAATAAGAAATGAAATTGAAAATGCAAAGACTGATTATAAATATAGTAATAATCAAATCTTAATATGAAATAATGGTGGAGTAGGCATAAGGTATATATATTGTGGTGTTTGAAGAGAAAAATAAGGGGTAAATCCTTGAAAGCGGAGGAGCCTGTTCTAGCCAAGCAGCGACCTCCATCACCCCTATATACGCTCCCATTTTTATCCAATTTTTCTTTCATTGATTTTCTCTGCTACCATTCTTTTTCCTTATTATCAACCAAGCAACTCGTGGGTTTCCTCTGGGATTCTCACGAACGCCATGGCTAAACGGTACGCTTTTCTTCATTCCCATTCCCTTCATTTCAGATTTCATCTTTTTTCTCGTGGGATGCATTTGGTGTTTGGATTCTTGAAATGCCCTTTTCCTTTTCTTGTTGATATTATCTGTGTATTGTTTGATTTGGTTTGGTTTGGTTTGGCGTGATGATGATGAAAAGGAAAAATTGCTTGAGGGAAATATATTAATATTCATGTTTGAATCAGACCAGCAAGAATTTTTTTTCTTGATTTTCTCAGGCTACTATATTCACTACTTGTTGTGGTTTAGAGGGGAGAATTGTGATTTGTGAGTAGTGCTAATTTCTAGGAATTATCTTGTTTTGGTTCTTGAATATTTCCCCAATATTTTAGGGGGAGTTTCTGATTTTGTATGTGACAAACATGATTATTGATTTAGGAAAACTATATTTCTTGGTGCAAGAAAAGTGTTTTACCAATTTTGACTCCAGGGTTCTGTGTAAATTCTTTGCTCATGGCGCCTGCTTGAAAGGGGATCACTGTGAGTTCGCGCACGATTGGAAGGCCCCTTCGAATAATGTAACCTTTCTGTCAACCTGCCTGCATTGCTGATTGTTTTATTTGGGATTTCTGTTAAGTTGCTCCAGCTGTATGTTGCAATTTGCAGATATGCACCTTCTATCAAAAGGGGATTTGCTCGTATGGTAGTCGATGCAGATACGAGCATGTGAAGGTTTCTGGTCTGCCATCAGATGATATAGCTCTCCCCATTGATCATTCCTCTGGAGCTGCTGTCTCCACTGCAGGCTTTCTCGTGGATGCCACAGCCGAGCATTCGGCTTCCAGTGGGCGTTGCTGCTCGCCTACTGGCCCTGAGTTTGGTAGGAGTTACGCGCATCATGATATGCTGAATGATGATCATTGTATAGGTCATTCGAATGGTGTTGGGCCATCCGATCTTCCTCTATGCTCGTTTGCTGCTATTGGCGACTGCCCACATGGGGAAAACTGCTTCCACATGCATGGGGACCAATGCCCTATCTGTGAGAAACAGTGTTTGCATCCCTTTAGGCCCGAAGAAAGAGAAGCGCATTTGAAGGCTTGTGAGAAGAGGCAGAAGCATTTAGAGGCACTTAGGCTTAGTCAAGAAATAGAGTGTTGTATATGTCTCGAGCATGTCTTCTCGAAGCCTACATCAGCAGAGAGGAAATTCGGAATTCTATCAGAGTGCGATCATTCGTTTTGCATAACGTGTATCAGAAACTGGCGTAGTAGCTCTCCAACTCTTGGATTTGATGTAAATTCTGCTCTTAGAGCTTGCCCCATATGTAGAAAGCTTTCCTACTTCGTAATTCCTAGTGCCATTTGGTTTTCCTCGAGAGAGGAAAAGCAAGACATCGTTCAGAGCTATAAGGAAAAACTGAGGTACAACTTATAACCTCCTCTTGCTCGAAACAACCCCATTGTATATAATGCTGTATTTCTGCAGGTCTATTGATTGCAAGCACTTCGACTTTGGTAATGGAAGATGTCCATTTAAGACACGCTGCTTCTATCGGGTATGTCAGCTTATATTTTCGATTCTTGCATCACTTCAGTGTTTTTGTATGGTAAAAAAAAGAAAGTTTTTATGATTAGTCTAAATACTCTAAAACAATAAGCTATGTTATAGCTTTTTATGTAATAGACTTGAATGCTCGTTTTATTTGGATCGAGGCAACGTGGCTTCGATTTGTAGTATGTAACAACAAAAACCTGCATTCATAGGCTTCAGATGGTTCGAAAATTTGCCTTTCTGAAATGTTGCATGACTATGATGCCTGATGTTTCTCATATCTCTTTTGCTGTACAAATTCCCGCGCACATTTTCAGCATGCGAATCGCAATGATCGTTCTGAGGAAGTCGTTGCTCATCATCCAGAGGCCGACGATGGAGATGGAGATACCGAGATTGCTAAAGATCTTAGGTCTTTTTCTTACCTGCAATCATTTTGAAATGTTCTTATTTGTTTTTTTTTGGACATCTTGATTAATGTTCTTACCTTCGAAGACTTCCTCAGTAACTTGCAGATACAATGATCGAACGAGGTAGGATCGATGTTCAAGGAATTCTTTCAGGTCTGCATATTTTATCCCCATCAACAACTGCAATTACAAATGTGCCAAAACATTGAAATTTGAGTAGTTTGCATTCGAAATTATGAGCTTATATATATACATATACGCGTATGCAGGGCATTCGGTAGGATAGTCGTGTGTCGTACAACTTATAACTTGACAACATATGGAAAGGGAAAGGTAAGATCATCTGTTAGTTAGCACCTGACATGATGTGAACTGAACTCCATCCATTCGCGTCGAACCGTATTTCTGTTGAAACTCATTATACAGAAAGGAAATCAAGATTTGATGTTGTTTCCCTTGATTGGTTTCAGATATAGACAGAGAGAGATTTCTCTGAGATGATGCAAGAATTTGATTCCAAGATTTGGGAGGGCTGCCATTCCTGATATGTGCTATGCATGATGTATGTCAGTAACTTATGTAAATAGTTGATGAAGGTAACAAAAAAATTTAGAAAAAAAAAATAAAAATTTATTGACATGAGAGAGTTGGCTTGCCTTGGAGGATATGCATTGTATTAAATTTTTTTTTTTTATTGTTTAGTTTTTTTTATTTTCCATAGTGTTGAAGATGTAGGAAACTTGGCTTACCATTGAGGGTATGCATTGTTTGGTAGCTCTTGTAATTATTGTGGAATAGATATGCTAATTGAGCATTACTCATCATGATTCTTTACAAAAATCCCTCATTTTTAGTGTGTGTTTTTTTTTTTTTTGGGTGTGTGAGATGAATTTTAGATGTTGATATTGTAGTTGATATCGAGCTTATGTCACATGATATGGCATTTACAACAATGTTATAAAACTCGGCCGAGGCGACCCCACGTAAATACCTCTTGAGTGTCTCGAAAATTATAAAATCAGTTATGTTAGGTGTTGTTCACTTTTCAACTATTTTGGAGAAATATAAAAAGTAAGTTAATTGACTAGTGTTTAGTACTCTCTCGTTCCGTCATATTAGTCTCATATTCCTTTTTGGTCCGTCTCATTTATTAGTCTTATTTCCTAATAAGATAATATTTTTCCCACTCACCAATAAAATATTGATTATATTACACTCACAAAATTTGGTTTTTGTGCAATTCCTCAGATCCTAATATGACGGGACCGAGAGAGTAAATTTTTGGACTATATTTTAAAACACGGCCAAGGCAGCCCCATTTAAATACCTCTTGAGTGATTCGAAAATTATAAAATTCGTTATGTTAGACGTTGTTCAATTTTCAACTATTTTGGAGAAATATAAAAAATAAGTTAATCGATTAGTGTTTAGTAATTTTTAGGACTATAATTTTTTATACTGTTGGGGCCAGGCCCACGAGCCCAGGCCCAATCGACAAATCGGCCCGCGCAAACAAGTCCAACTCGTAAAGCTGGCCCACTAACGTCATCAAGACACTGAGAATCTGCCCAAGTCTAGGCTTCGCTAGCGATCAGTAGAGAGCCTCGCCATCGAGGAGTTTTAAGGGTCGATATCGAGGAGTCCAGGGAAGATAAACCCTAGCTCACTGACGGCGCCTGATCGTTGAAGGCTCCAACTATCTCCGAAAAACCCGCGAACGACCCGATATTTGCGGCGAACCGTTACTGCTCGACAGCTAGGGTTAATTATTGTCTATCTACCCCAATCTTGTCTATAAATAGAGGTAGAGGACTCATTTTTTGTATCGATTTTCCCATAGCAAAACATAGCCAAAACTCTGTCAAATTCTCTGTAGAATTCATTCGTTAACGGAGACGGTTATATCAACTTTACTCTATTCGCTTATATTTAATTGCTGCATTCAATTCTTGTTTGTTGTTTCCAATTTTCCGTTACTATCTGTGGTGTATTCATGAAGTTCTAAGGGCCTCATTTTCTCGTGAAATCGAACCTCAACATTTGGCGCCCACCGTGGGGCCCTTGGAACTATTTTCTTTGTACCCTTCGTTGACTCTATGACAGGTAATAGCGGGAAAACGGGGAATCAGACAGGGAAGACTCCTGGGCCTCGCCCACCGACCTCCTCGACATCGAAAGAACTCATCCCCGTCGATGAGTTGGTGCGGCAGACTTTGCAAGCCAGCGGTGCTCAGGCTGTACCTCCAGAACTACTGAATACCATCCTAGCCCGATTAGCCGAGGAAGCTGAGGAGAACCGGTGGCGGGCGAAGGAGACAGACTCCAGAATCATGGAGCTGCACGCCACCAACCACGCTTTGCAAAGGGAGAACGACCAGCTCCGCAAGGAAAAGGCGTCCCAGAAGCAACCCATCATCGAGGAGCCCCCCACTGGCGAGAAACCGCCAGATCCTTGCAAGAATCTGGCCCTCGATCTCGAGGAAGCCGTCGGTCTTGACACGCCTTGTACGTCCGGCCTCGGACGTAAGCCCGCGGGAGCTAAAACGCACCATCCGACTGAGCGCCTCGCTACTGAGCCGCCACGTGGCGAGTACGAGCGGCGTCTTGAGGCACGCATGGCTGGACTCGAGAAACTCATCTGCCGCATTCCGAGGATCATTCCCCCAGACTCCCTGATACCGCGCGACAGCTACGCTGACTCGCCTTTCACGCCCGACATCACTAACACCGATGTCCCGGCGAGGTTCGTGCCGCCTTCATTCCAGCTCTACGATGGGACGACCGACCCGGAGGACCACGTAGCCCTCTACAAGCAGAAGATGCTGACCACCTCGATCCCGAGCAATTTACGCGAAGCCTGCATGTGCAAAAGCTTCGGGGCGAGTCTGACCGGCCCAGCGCTTCAGTGGTTCGTCAACCTACCGAGGAGCTCTTTCTCGACGTTCTCGGAGCTCCACATGGCGTTTAGGAAGCAATACTCCAATTGCCGACGCATAGCTAAACACCCAGATGCTCTGAACAGCAACGCATCAAGAAAGGAGAATCGCTACGGTCGTACGTTGGGCGCTTCAATCAGGAACTCGCCTCGATACCGAACTGCCCTCCTCTCACTGCGGTTTTCGCCTTCAAGAACGGCCTAGACGTATCTTCGAAACTCTACCGGGACCTAACTAGCCATCCTTGCTACGATATGGATTCGGTCCTCTCACAAGCCTGGGCAGAGATTAACTGGGAAGAGGACGAACCAAACCGCATCGCGCGTCTGAACGAACAGAAGGTCCATGAACTCGCTAGTCAGCATCGAGAGCCTCGATATAGAGGAGGCTCCTCTACGTCGAGGTACGTAGATCGTAAGGACCTTCGCGATGAGCGACGCTCCCGATGAGATCATCCTTACAGCCGCACGTCGCGTAGCGTTGAGTTTCCATACAGCCTCTGTATCGACCAGAATTACCTGGTCAACAACGTGCTCAAGGGGCTCGGTGGCGTTGTGAAATGGCCCGCCAAGATGAAATCCGACCCCAAGACACGGGACATGAAGAAGTTTTGTGGTTTCCACAACGACCACGGTCACAAAACTGAGGAGTGCCAGGCTCTGCGCCTGGAGGTACTTGAGCTACTAAAGAATGGCTTCCTTACAGAGTACCTTACCAACAAGGGAAAGAATACGTGGACCAGGGGTAGGCAAGCCAACCCAACCGGAAATGCGGAACCTCAGAACAAGCCACCACCCGCCGAGCGAACGATCCATGTGATCGTTGGGGGATCAGAGATCAGTGGAAGGTCACGCTCCGCGGCCAAGAGAGCCCGGAGGATCCTAAATCATGAGGTCCAATACGTTAGCCCCATGCAATAACATGAGGCCATCGAATTCACTGCGGAGGACACGCCGGGGCTCGTTCATCCCCATCACGACGCACTCGTGATCTCACTCCTGATATCGAATTGTCAGGTGAAGAGGTTGCTCGTGGATAACGGTAGCTCCGCGAACATCATGTTCCTTCGGACTTTAAAGGAGATGCAGATCCCCATGAGCAAGATAGAGCCGGTGACTATGACCCTCTACGGCTTTAACGGGGGCCAACAACAGACAATTGGAGAATTCACTCTCCCCATGTACTGCGGAGGCTTGAACCTGGATGTGAAATTTCAAGTTGTAGACGCAACGTCCGTGCACAATGCCATCCTAGGAAGGGCCTGGATCCATGAGCTCAAGGCAGTTCCTTCGTCGTACCACCAAGCGCTTAAATTTCCCACTCCCTGGGGAATCCAGACTATCCGAGGGGAACAAAAGGCATCCAGGGACTGTTACTACGCCAGCTTTCGAGCCGTCTGTTCGCAACAGCACGGCTCGGTATCGACCCTCGTGGGCCGACCAGAAGCCGAGGAGCTGGAGGAAGTAACCCTCGACGAGTCGGATCCGAGTCGCACCACCTTCGTAGGGGCGGAGCTCCCCGCCGACGTCAGGAGCACCCTTCTAGGGTTCCTCCGGAGGAAAGCCCACGTATTCGCCTGGTCACATCGCGATATGACCGGGATTGACCCGTCCATCATCACACACCGCCTCCAAGTAGACCCAAATTGCAGACCAATACAACAACGGCGACGAAAATTCTCCACGGAGAAGAACCAGGCCATTAACGAGGAGGTGCAGAAACTCATTGACATTGGGTCAGTGCGAGAGGTGCACTACCCCACCTGGCTTGCCAATGTGGTAGTCGTCAAGAAGAAGAACGGCAAGAATCGGGTCTGTATTGACTTCACGGATCTGAACAAGGCTTGCCCAAAGGACCCCTATCCTTTACCACATATCGATGCCATAGTCAACGCCACAGCAGTGCATGAACTCTTGAGCTTCATGGACGCATTCTCGGGGTACAACCAGATTCAAATGCACCCCGATGACCAAGAGAAGACAGCTTTCATCACTAGCCGAGGCATCTACTGTTATAAGGTGATGCCGTTCGGACTAAAGAACGCAGGCTCTACGTACCAACACCTCGTTAACTCCATGTTCAAGGAAAAGATCGGTAAAACAATGGAGGTCTACATTGACGACATGCTCGTCAAGTCCGTCGAATCCCGAGACCACGTAGTCCACCTGGAGGACGCTTTCCAAATCCTGGAAAAGTACAACATGAAGCTAAACCCGGCAAAATGCTCATTTGGGGTGTCCTCCGGCAAATTCCTCGGTCATATAGTGACCCAGAGGGGGATAGAGGCAGACCCCACGCAGATTAGAGCCATCCAGGAAATAGCACACCCGAGGTCCCCGAAGGAGGTACAAAAGCTGACCGGACATCTTGCCGCCCTCAGCCGATTCATATCGCGTTACTCCGAGAGGACCCATTCCTTCTTCAACACCCTACGTAAGGGTAAACGGTTCGAATGGACAGAGGAATGCGCAAAGGCGCTTAAGGAACTGAAAGCTTACTTATCCAGCCCACCTCTGCTGTCCAAACCGGCCGACGACGAGCTGCTATTACTCTATCTATCAGTGTCGGACCACGCGGTCAGAGCCGTGCTGATACGTGAGGTAGATGGCAAGCAACATCCAGTGCACTACGCTAGCAAATCCCTACTGGACGCCGAGACTCGGTATACTGCCTTAGAAAAACTTGCCCTGGCACTCGTGAATGCTGCCAGAAAGCTACGACCCTACTTCGAAGCTCACACCATCAAAGTAATCACAGCCTACCCTATCAGAGCCGTACTGTCAAAACCAGATCTGTCCGGGCGACTGCTCAAGTGGGCAGTCGAAGTAGGAGGCTACGGGATTCAGTACGAACCAAGAACCTCCATCAAGTCACAAGTATTAGCTGACTTCGTAGCAGACTTCTCTACGAACCTGCAACTAAAAGCGGAGCACGAGATAGCCCACATGACGAAGGCCAACGAGGACGCCGGCATATGGTCCTTGAAAATCGATGGGGCCAGCAACCTGCATGGCAACGGGGCCGGAATAGTCCTGATAGACCCGCACGGGGAAAGCTATGAGCGGGCCATCCGACTCGATTTTCCTACAACTAACAACGAGGCTGAGTACGAAGCACTTGTCCAAGGAATGCAACTCGCCGTAGAACTCGGGGCTCGCAGAGTCCGCGCTGAAAGTGACTCCCAGCTGGTGGTCAACCAGCTAGACGACACTTACGCTGTAAAGGAAGAACGCTTGAAACTATACCACTCCCTGATCGAAAGGCTCAAGGAAAAGATAGAAGAATGGGACCTCCACCACATCCCCCGAGAGTCGAACGCCCGAGCAGACGCCTTAGAAAGTCTAGCCTCCACCAGTTCCTCTCAGACTGCCCGGCCAATCCCTGAGGTTTGGTTATTAGCACCGTCTGTCCCCACTCAGAACAGTGTCGCGCCCGTCGACCTAGACGGAAGTGACTGGAGAGTCCCAATCGCACGATACTTGGCCGGGGAACCCACCTTCGGAGACAAGAATGAGATGACAAAGATAGAAAGGACCGCCGCCCGCTTTACCCTCATCAATGACGAACTGTATAGGCGATCATTCGAAGGGCCACTCCTTCGATGTATCGCCTCTCCCGAAAGGGAAAAGGTGCTTGCCGAAATACATGAAGGCGATTGCGGGAATCACGCCGGGGCCCGGTCGTTATCCCACAAAGTAATCACAGCCGGCTTCTACTGGCCTACCCTAAAGCAGGATGCGGTCAACTACGTAAAAAGGTGTGATAGCTGCCAGCGCTTCGAAGCTTCCACCCATAGGAACGCAGAACCCCTCCACGCTACAGTCACTCCATGGCCATTCATGGTGTGGGGGATGGATCTAGTAGGGCCGCTGCCAAAGGGAACTGGCCAGAAGGATCATATCCTTTTGGTAATGGATTATTTTACCAAGTGGGTAGAAGGTGAAGCCCTGGGAAGAACCCGCGATCTAGAAGTTATTAAATTTCTATGGAAGCACGTTCTGTGTCGCTTTGGAATACCGAAGGAGATACGCACGGACAATGGGCGGCAATTTGCCAGCGAAAGAATGCAAGCCTTCTGCGACACATACGGGATAAAGTTGGTATTCTCGACACCACGATACCCCGAAGCAAACGGCCTAGCAGAGTCAACCAACAAAACGGTAATGGCCACACTGAAGAAGAAGTTAAGCCCGCACGGATCCAAATGGGTAGAAGAACTTCCTGCGGTCCTTTGGTCCTACCGGACCACCCCGAGGACCGCCACCGGGGCTACACCATTCTCACTAGCATACGGGGTCGAGGCCGTAGCACCCGTCGAGATCATTGCCCATAGTCCCCGAGTGGAATTCGCAAACGAGGCAGGAAATACGGACCTACTTGAGAAAAACCTCGAGCTCATAGACGAAATACGAGAAGATGCCGCGGCTAAAGCCTCTCAAAAGCGGCGCCAGGTAGAGAGATTCTACAATAAGAAGCTGAAACTTAGGAGCTTTCAAGAAGGGGATCTAGTCCTAAGAAGGGTGTTTCAAAACACGAAAGAATCAGGAGCAGGAAAGTTAGCCCCTAACTGGGGAGGCCCCTATAAAGTATCCAAGGTAGTGGGACACGGAGCTTACCAACTAGAGACATTAGAGGGAAGAGGGGTACAGAATAGTTGGAACGTCAAACACCTGAAGAAATACTACCAAAGTATGCAGATACGCGTATTCCTCTCTCACTCTCTTGTTTCATTTTGTTATTATTATTTATTCACAAAGCCTTTACTAACTTGAGCGTCGGAGGGGCGATGCCTAGGCATCGCCCAACCTGACCCTACATGGCTTGTTTCGCAGTTAAGTTAAAGGGTCGATAACGATGAGTCAAGCTACTCGACATCGACCCCTTAGGCTCCTCCAAATCGAGCCAACCATTTTGAGGATGGTGTACATCCGATATACGAGAAATAAAGCACGAGACAAGCATGCAACAAACTCCAATACGAAAGCGATATAGCAAGAAAGATATGAGTTAAAACTGCAAACATTCCAATCTAGGATAACAAAACAAAGTCAACAAAAAATGTACATTAGAGTTATCGACAGTCATGATTACAATCAGTGGAGGGCAAAAGCTACAAAGCTACTTCCCAGCAGCGGCGTCCTCTTCATTCTCCTTCTGGCCTACTCCGCCTCCATCCTCATTAATGAAACTGTCTGCCTCTTTCTCCTCGGCGCTCTTCTCCACTTCTACCTCGGGGATCGGCTCGAGACGGGTCGGTCCCTCGGTGGTCTCTCGATTCTCAGTCTCGAGGAGAGGCTCCTCGGTGGCGGTTGGAGACGTGGGAGGCGTGGCAGGGCGTGTAATATTATTCAAATCGAAATCAGGACACCTCCGACCAACCACCGTACAGATCGAGCCAGTAACCATCTGTACGAGGAGATCAAAGGTCGACTTGAATTCGGGGTTCGCTACGACCTGCTGGTAATCGACCCCGTAACCCTTCTTCAGTGCCTCCACCTCCTCCTCGTGAGCTTTCTGCTCCTTTAGCCTCTCCTCCTGGCTCTTGTGGAACCGCCCCCTGAAAGACTCAAGTTCCATCTCCGTCTTCCGGGTCGATTCCTCGAACCTCTCTGTCGAGGCCTTCAACTCGGCCTCTAGACCCCTACAATGCTTCGATAGCTCCTGCCTATCCTTCTTCAAATCTTCATATTTTTCTTTCCACTTCTGGCTCTCCAACCTGGAATCCTTCAACTCTTCCGAGACCGTCGCAAGTTTACCAACTATGTCGACCCGCTTGTCCCGTTCTGACTGCAACTCTTTGCGGGATCGATTTAGCCCCTCGCTAGCTGAGTTCAGGGATTTGATGAGCTGCTCGGAATAGACAGCGAATCTCCTAGTAGTCTGCAAAAAGGCGACAAGAGGAGTAAGACGCATACAAAATCGAAATCTAAGCCACCAGGAGACGAGGCCCATACCTCCTGTAGATCCTTCGCCATGGTGAAATTCTCCCGAGCATACTCGCTGTCAAAGTCCTCAGCACGAATCTCCCCGTCCAGCACCTTCTTCACATGAAAGGCTTACGCGGCCGTGGAAGAGGCGATGCTCGCCGACCCAGAGCCGACCAACACCAGATCCAGTTCTTTAAACTGGCCGGCCGACCCCGACCGAGCCCTAGAATCGACACTCGCATCACGGGCTCTCTTCCTCCATTTCTCATCACGAGCCGTACGAGGAGGAGAGGCCGCGGCTCTTGTAGGCTTCGCTGGAGGAACAGGAACAGAAGATCTGGGGACGATCACCTCGGTCGCCTCGACCACGACCCGTTCCTCAGTCGTCGGTATCACCGGAGACACACGCGGAGTCTCGATAGCGACTCTCTTAGAGGAAGGGTCCTCAGCAGTAGGGGTCGAGGACGAAATCTCCCTCGGGCGCTTCTGGGCCTTCATCGCTGC
>JAPKLW010006391.1:0-17502 GCA_026898455.1 Plectranthus barbatus | reverse complement strand
CCTAATGGGCTAATTTGGGCTCAATTCAGCACACTTGTTGGGCCAGACCTGGGACCTAATGCAAATAATAAAGTGGGCCTATAAATTAATTAATTCCCATATCCACAACCCAGGACACAATTAATTAATTAATATTAATTCCTTTTCACCACAGAATTAATACTGACCTACCCCTTTTATTACCACGTTATGAGAACGGGTTGCATTAATTGAGAATCCCGATATTTAAGGTTACCGGAAATTCATTAATTAATTGGAGCCTCTGACAAGATCTAACTACAATTAATTAAAATCTTATTATTCCTGAGTAGTACCACTCAAACCTTATCACTCGTGCCTGAACTTAATCAGCCTGCAGGACTTTGGGACGATGAATGTTATTGAGCTCCTCAGGGAATGTGCCCATCCTATTACTCGGATATGGTTACCTAAGTTCAGTCTCAGGCGGTACTACACGAATTTCTATTACCCAAGATGCAGATATACGAGCGCGCAGTGTTGGCTCTCCACCATGGCAAGTCAAAGCAACAGTCAACCCGTGCAAACCCCTGAACCTTCGTTAGGGTTTGGACTCAATCAATATAACGAGATCTTTTATTCGCTGATGTCAGACAGACGAATATATCTCACTGCGGTCCATCAATACGCCACCTCTGCGTACCAGCATGTCAAGTAACCAAGACAGACTACTTATTCCGACAATGCCGCAGCCATCCGGACAGACGTATCCTCATACGCTGTCTCGGCTGTGATCAGGTTTATGTCTCACTAGGTCAAGTGATCATACTGTCTACTGCGATCTACAACATGCCGTATGATCGTCCCTATCGGTGAGACAAGAGGATACCATTGTTCATACATGTACGATTGTTAACAGATAGGAGAAATAAACCGTTGTATACACATTGTAATAAATGCTTTCAGTATACAAAACCCATCAATACCAAGGGGTATATTGAGGACAAGGAAGACAATTGAGGAAGATCTACATTTTTTACCTTCAATTTGTAATGGATTCTCTTACTCTTTCTATTGTATTGAACGAAATTGAAGGTATGAGGAGCTAAACCTTTATGTGAGTGTTGTTTGAATGGATGATTTGTAATATTGAGATTGAATGTTGATTGTTTACTTTCCTTTTAGAGCTTGAATTGCACAAGATCTTAATCTTTACCATCTAGGTGTAGGTAATAGCCAACCTAGGAGGTATTTGATGTGAACACTGCAGCCAACACGCGGGTGGAATCATCGTAAATAGTGTAGATTCATACGATTCTAGATCCAATCCCTTTGCAGAGATAGTTCGTAGGGCAATAATCCACGTTTTAGAAGGAGTGGTCTAGGATTTGTTAACGTGACTGTTTGATAGTTCTAGTAGCATCAACGATTGGCTCACCGTGACAAGGGGTTGACTAATTGAGGGTGGATTTCTCAATATTCTAGGGATTAAATAGGTTTACAACACAATTCTATCTCAATTGAACACTTTAGACTTTCTTACAACACTCAAAGTTGTCTCATTGTTGCACTTGATACTCTTTCTACCTAAGTTGAGAGAATTAATTGATTTGGTTATTGGATTAGTTCGAGCATGATTAGAAATGTGTTTTATTTCATGTATGTTTAGTTTAGCTATGATTTTGCCTAGATAATTGACAAACAACGACAAAAGCCTTGCCTAGTTATAAACTCTTAAGCAAGTAAACGGTAGTCAATATGGCGAATCGAAAGAACATTGGATTGAAAATTTAACTTAGTTTGTGTGTTGAATTACACGTGCATTAAACTTATGGTTAAGAAAACTGTATTACTTTGAATTGAGTGTAAACACATGTCCTAAACACTTGAGTTATGAGTGATTGTGAAAAATTCTTTCTATCTGATAGGTTCTTCCCCAAACTGTTGATGATCGTGATTGCATTTTGATTGCATTATCTTTTGGATGAGAGTGTACTTGGATTGTGATGAATCTTGTGAGGCATTGCACATCTCTGTTTGCATGACTTTGAATTTCTTTTGGTGATTTTATCGAGGACGATCAATAGTTCAAGTTTGGGAGAGTTGATAAGTGCATTATTTTGTTCACTTATTAATGGATTCTTAGATTGTTTTAATATTATTATTGTGTGTTCACTTGATTTTTAGCATCGTACTTGTTTTATGCTTGGTTAGTTTGTCATGGTGGAAAATGCAGGTTTTGGAGTTCAAAATCAACTAAGTATGGAGATTGCCATTTTTTGTTGTGCGCTCTGTATCGGCCGACACGCAGTGTTTTGGTCAACATAGAGGTCAAATGGTGTTGGTGTCGAGAGTAGGTTTTCAGACGACATGCAACACGCATATTGATCGACACCTGCTGTGTCAATCGACATGATGCCGGAAGAAGTTAATCGACAGGCGCGCATTGCTATTCAAAATTGGGGCCGTGTTCGATCGACACACGGCCCGATTATGAGGATCTTCCAAGGTTATGCTTAATTACCATGTTTAATCATTCAAACTAAGTACATATTGTTGTAATTCAGCGAACTAAAACATTAATGCCACTTTTTAGACCTAGAGTTCTTGTTTTTATTGTTCTTCAATTATTTATGCTTTGTATTGGAGATTTGGCTCAAGACTTCTCAAGATTGGATTTAAATTGATATTGTTTTGATTTATGAAGAACATTTACATGTTTTATCTTTTCATATTTTTGTTTAATATGAATATGTGTAGGAAATCCTTACATCAGATTCTAGGGTTTATGTGATTATATAGGATGCATGTTTAGGTTATCGAATCGATCAAAACTTAAATGGTTTGTCAATTCTTGTGCTTTTCTTAATATGATTAAATTGACCATTTGATTAAGTTTTCATAATTAATTAATTTGAGACTAAATGTGAAAATTATTTAATCGACTTTAGAATTGATAGTATAGATTTTTATTATGTCTGAAAAGAAGAATTTAATCCATAAGATTAAAATCTGATGTTTTTGGGAGTTATTAATTTTTCTAGAGACCGAAAGGATATAGGAATTGATAATCTACTTTATGAATCGCCAAACCCTTGAATTTGTAATACTTTTCTGATTACCACCATTAATCTATATTTTTAATTGTTCGATTTATTTCCGTGCATGTTTCCAAGATATGAACTTGCCCTAGAATTTGAACTTTTTTTTATTGTTAAAAACTTGGTTCAATTCTTGTTTTAATTTAGTTTTTGCAAATTTAGTTTCAAGTTATAAATACCCTTTTCAAAATTCTGATTTACAATAAACCGAAAAACTATGTTTCAGTATATAGGATGTTCGCTTATACAATCTTTGAGTGATCGATAATTTAAATTTGCCGATAAACTATAATATCATTAAAAATTTAGTGATCAGTAACACATGTTTGTTAATTTAGGCAGGAGATGAACATACAACATTAATGATTCCTCGTGTATAAACCAATGTCCCTTGTACATAATATACTAATCACAATGCTTTTAGTATACATTTCCATCAATCTCCCACTTATATTCAAAGCATTATAGAATTGCTATCCTAATCTAGCTATTATGTCAACATCTCACATGTCTGACTGCATCCTCAGTCTAAGGTTACGTACATGCATCTCGTAGACCTTATATGGTAGAGCTTTTGTGAATGGATCTGCTAGATTGTCCTTTGTATCAATTTTCTCTATTAGCACCTCACCCCTAGCTACGATTTCTCGTATGATATGGTTCTTTCTCTCAATGTGTTGTGTTGCTCTGTGAGTTCGTGGTTCCTTTGAGTTCACCACAACACCAGAGTTATCACATAACACCATAATAGTATTGGACAACTTAGGAATCACATCCAACTCCAAAAGTAAGTTTCTCAACCATATGCTTCTTTTGAAGCTTCAGAAGCTACCACATATTCTACTTCAATGGTGGAGTCGGCAATGCACTTCTGTTTTGCACTCTCCCATGATATGATCCCACCTCCCAATATAATCACATAGCCAAAGTTGGACTTCTTTTCATACTGTTCTACCTAGAAAATAGTCTCTAGTCCTTTTCAAGTATTCAAGTATGTGCTTTACCGGGGTCTAATGCACTTGTCCAAGGTTAGACTGATATCTTGCTACCATGCCTACATTAAAACAGATATCTGGCCTCGTACATAGCATTGCATACACAAGACTTCCCACGGCCGATGCATACGGAACCTTGCTCAACTCATATTTCTCCTTGTGTACCTCCAAACATTGTTCCTTAGAAATATGTACCCCATTCCTAAAGGGTACAACCTCTTTCTAAGCAGTTTGCATGCTGAATCGGGCAATAAAATTATCCACATATATAGCTTAAGACAGTGCTTACATCTTTTTCTTGCGCTCTCGCAAGACTTTTATCCTAAGAATGTACCAGGCATTCCAAGGTCCTTCATATGAAACTGCTCGCATAACCACCCCTTTTTGCTTGATAATACCTCCACATTGACGCAAATTAGGAGAATATCATCTACATAAAGTTCAAGGAACACCATGCTTCCACTGACACACAGACGGTACACAAAATTCTCATTGGAGCATTGACAAAATCTATATGATTTAATTACTTCATCAAAACGTAAGTTCCATGACCGTGAAGCTTGCTTGAGTCCATATAGCGACTTCTTGAGCTTCCATACAAAATGCTCTTTGCCCTTCTGCACATATCCTTCTGGCTATTGCATATAGATGTCTCGACCTTCCTCAATGTACCCATTTAGAAATGCGGTTTTGACAACCATATGCTAGATCTCTAGGTCCATATGTGCTGCTATGGCCAAAAGTATCTGAATGGATTTAAGCACGGTTACCAGTCAAAAAGGTCTCATTATAGTCTATCCCCTAAATCTGACTATAACCCTTCGCCACCAACCTTTCTTTGAAAGCTGTAATTTTCACATTATCTCTTTTCTTTTTCTTGTATACCCATTTGCACCCTATGGCTGGATAGCCATCTGGCAAATCAGTTTTCTGGTATACATCCATAGTCGTTATAGATTCTATCTCCGAATTCATGGTGACCCGCCATTTATTCTCATCTTTATAAGATACCATCTCATTGTATGTCTATAGATTGGTATCATCCTGTTCGTTCTCCGGGATCAAATCAAAATACTCTCTTATGAACATGTACCTTTTCGATTGTCGAACAACCCTCCCATTGCAATGAGGCATCTAAGTTATGTTAGTAGTTGGCATAGTACTCGATGGTCCTATACCTTGCATTCATGATAGTGTTGGTATTCCCTCAACTGTTCTAGGTGGATCTACAAGTACATTGGGCTTTCCCGATGGAATCGCTTCTTCATCTCCAAGCTCATGGAGAATGATTTCTCTTTTGGATTTGGGGTTTCTTAAATATTCGTCCTCCAAGAATCTCGCATTGATACTGGCAACGACCTTCTCATTCTCAGGTCAATAAAAGTAACCAACTTTCATTTGCATGGGATGTCTTACAAACATCATTAGCTTACACCTACTTTCTAACTTATCAGGTTCCTTTGTCAGCATATACGCTGGGCAACCCCAAACCATCATTCTCATTATACTGGGCTTTTGCCCATACCAAAGCTCCAGAGGAATTTTCAGAACTGATTTAGATGGTACCAAGTTAAGCAAATATGCCGTTGTTTCCAAGGCATATCCCCAAAAAAATTACCAATCTTGCATTACTCATCATTGACCTAACCATTTCCAAAAGAATTATATTTCTTCTTTCTGCCACACCATTTTGTTATGGGGTTCACGGTGCAGTCCAGTGGGATGTAATCCCATTGTTTAACAAGTACTGCTAGACTTCATTGCTGAGGTATTCACCACCACCATCCGATCGTAGTGTCTTGATAGTCTTACCCAGCTTCTTCTCTACTTCTGCCTTGAACTCTTTGAATTTCTCAAAGCATCCAAACTTGTATCGAAGCAAATAGACATATCCAAACCTTGAGTAATAGTCAATGAATGTAATGAAGTACTCATACCCTCGACAAGATTGCGTGGACATAGGTCCACATAAGTTAAAGTGGATCAATTCTAACACATCCTCTGCTCGAGACTGACTTACCTTAAAAGGCCTGGTCGTCATCTTTCCCTCTAAACACGATTCACACACTTGATGAGGTACCACTTTGAATGAATCAAGAGACCATCATTCACAAGTCTTTTGATCCTCTTTAGATTGATGTGACCTATTCTTAAGTGCCAGAGACATGTTTGATCCTCGTCAAAAGAATATTTTCTCTTTAAACGATTATTATTATTATAGGATGAGTTCAATGCAACATTTATGGAAGATTTAGGCAAACAATTTACGATATAAAGAGAGTTAATCAGTTTGCCATAAGAGATCACACCGTTATTACCAATGATATAAATACCACTATAAAAAATAACTGCAAATACATTATTAAATAACTTGGAAACTGAAAGTAAGTTCCGCCGAAACACCACTATAAAAAATAACTGCAAATAAATTTTAAGACTAGAAAACTATTTTCAAAGCATAAAGGAAATTCTCCAATGGATACTGCTGAGACTTGCTCTCCACTGCCCATTGAGATGGTAACCTCTTCATGTTTCAGCTGCCATGAAGGCACGAACCCCTGCATATTATAACAAACATGATCAGTTGCTTCAGTATCCACTACCCACGAATGGGTAGAAACTGTTGCTAAGCATGTTTCAGTTGTAAATGCACATGATGTACCTTGTCTAGTCTTTTTGACTTGACAATATTTCTTCCAATGACCAGCTTTGCCGTATCTGAAACACTTGTTCTTTTGGGTTTCTTCAAAGTAGTTGCACCTTTGTCCTTCATCTTAAACATTGTTTTGCGCTTCTTGCCAGCGAACGCAACAGTATGTTCCCCGTAAGTAGTTAATGAAACTTTCTCCGAATTCATGATTGATTCCGCTGCCATTAACTCTTTGAGTAAGTCATTAAGAGTGTACTCTTTCTTGTTCATGACAGCATTCAGTCTGAAATTTTCAAAGGACTTTGGTAGAGAGTTAAAGATGATATCGACCTGCGCTTCTACATCAATTTTGTAGGAACTGAGTCTACAACAAACAAAGCGAATTGTCTTTTATTATTTCAACCATTTGGATCGTTCTTAGGGTATCAATAATAAATCAGATTAAATAAATCAAGCGAACCCTATGCAAGCTCCTAATATTTAATTGCAGAAGATGGATCTACGGAATACCTCTACTCCAGCTTCTGATCTGTAGATCTGGATTGGAGATGATGACGATGTAGTAGATCAGGATGTGGGATCAATCAAGGCTATCGTGTTCCAATAGATATAATCTTCTGATTTGTTCCCTTGCTCGTCAGAGATCTAGTGAGGATACACTACCAACTTAAATCAAAACTGGAGAAGTCGATCACCTTCTCCTTATGATTAGTCGTCGTCGTTCTCTCTCAATTCCCTCAATATCCTGTGTCGAATAATAATTCTACAGTTGTGTGTAGTGATCTTATAGAGAGAAGGTGCTTATATAATATTAGGGTTTGGAAACCCTAATACTAATGGGCTCTGAGCAGTTTGTGGGCTAGACCAGGGATCAAATGTAAATAATACAGTGGCCCTCCTTATTAATTAATTCCATGTCCAACTCAGAACATAATTAATTAATAAAATATTAATTTACTTTCACCAAGGAAATCAATGTTATTACCACGTTATTTGGAACGGGTTGCATTAAGCTTGCATGATCCACACATTTAAGGTTCCGGATATTCATTAATTAATTTGGTTTATGACAATCAACCACAATTAATTAATCTCTTATTTCCTAAGAAGTACCACTCACTCCTTTTCACTTAAGCCTGAATTAAATAATTCAACCTATAGGGTTTAACATAATGAACCTTGTGAGCTCCTCAGGGAATGTCCCCATCCTGTAAAGGATATGATTACCTACATGTCCGGCCTAGGCATGCCACACACAAACCGCAACACCCAAGACGCAGGAATAAGAGTACATGAAAGACTCGCCACCATAGCATGTAAAAGTGTGGTCAACTTGTGTATGCCCCTTAGCCTTCCATAAGTATTAAGATCATAACATGTATTTAGATATCTCGCTCATTCATATGTCAATTAGAAGGACACATCTCACTGTTGATCCCATCAATACATAAAGATGTACCAACACATCAAGTAGCCAGGATAAGCTCACTTATGAACTGATGTGTCGCAATCTAAACAGACAGCCCATCCAAGGACTGTCTCAGCCGTGATATTGTTTATATCTCGCTAGGTCAAACAATTTATATGATCCGTTGTGATCTCCTAGACACCGTATGATCATCCCTATAGTCGAGATAATAGAATATTATAGTTCGTGTCATATGTTTGTTATACCAGATAGCGACTATGTTGATATAACACATTTATGAAGACTTGTGTACCAAACAAACACACTTAAACATAAATGCTTTTTGTATACAATCCAAAAAAATACCACCTCCGTGCAACGTGAGCTCATCCATAAGATGAGTCATGCTAACTATGTGCTCTCTGACCGAGCTACCCTCAAACATTTTCTTTCCCACAATTTCCCTCATGAGATTAAATCTGGTTGGTCGGTCCGACTCACCATAGGTCGCTGCGAGATTATCTCTGATGTTACAAGCATTATTATATGAATGATGTTGCTCCTGTAGCACCTTGTACATAGTAGTCAACATATAGCATTTAACTATATTGTTAGACTTGAGCCACTTGTTATAGTGATTCACTTGCTCAGCAGTCGATTCAGTAGTGGGAGTTGCCGCTCGTGGCTCATCGAGGACAAACTTGTGTTCCTCTGCAACAAGAAGTAATCCAAGTTCTGTTTCCATTCATGGAAATTAAGACCAGTTAATTGGTTTTGTGCTAAGATATTGATTACATTTGGTGAAGACATGTCTGAAAATAATAAATTAAAGCAGAAATTAAAACATAATCGCAAACTTTTGAAAAAGATAAATATTGCATCCTTATGATAAAACAATATTATGTTTCCTCCGATTTGCCCAAGTATATCTATTGCAAGTCACACATGTGAACGTTTACAAAAAAATACTCGACCAGACAACATCTTTGAATTTCGGTTCTTTAATTCCGATCCATGTCAATCTCCCTAGACAAATGGAATTAATAATTGGAGACTAACCAAGACCATATTATCCTACTAAGCAAGAACATAAAAAATAAGTTATTCTCCAGATAATATCTAAGCTAGTATAACACAAAGCTAACCTTCCCATACAAAGATCGATTTAAAAGACACCATGATCCTTTATAATAAGGTTATCTCATTTAATTCAATCCCTAGAGAACTTGTGTAGACAATTACGTATTAGGTTATTCACTTCTAATAAGAGATTGCTTTGTGGAGGTCTTTATAAAATAAAAGGTTTAGTAATTTTTACTTATAAGGTTCAATTGTGCACATATTATTTTGTGTTGCTATTAATTATGACATTGTTAAAATTCTATCATGTCGTGCTTGGACCCCAAATTTATAGTCATAATTTAACTTCATAAAATAAATCACATCATGCTTTAAAGAAGTAAATAATAACATTAAAATTGCTTTCTATTATCTACAATATGCTTGAATGTTGCACAAATAATTAAAACGTGTATATCATGCGAGAACAAATAATAAAATAAATAAAAAATGTCCTCATGGCCTCATGATACAAAAATTAAAATAAATCCTATCTATTACAAGTAGGATTTATTTTATAGATCTTTGACTGGGCTCCCACTACTTGGACCGAGATCTGATTTATTTTCTGAAAAATAGGCCTCCAAGATTTGATCCATCAGAAAAAAGACAACTGGATCCGTTCACACAATGCAAGCCTGACCACACATTGCAAGCTCGAAGTCCGTGTGTACACAGTCTGACGGTCCACACCGGCAAACAACCACCAACAGCTTCCCGCCGCTGCCGAAGCACCTTCTGGAAATGCGTAGTAGCTGCTTGAAGTTTTGTGTTGTCTGCGGCCCAGTTTCCGCCTTCTCCAGCTGTCGTCCTCCTTCGCCGACTTCCACCTAGGTCTGCCCGACGTCTGCCTTGCCTTTCTCTGCTAACCCTTCTGCAGCCGAACACCCTCCCCCTGGTTTTGATGTAGGTTCTGTAGGAGAGATCCTGGAGAAGAAGAGATCTGTATTGGAGGAGACTCTTGATAAATTCATAAAAAGCTCTGACAATCGGTTTGGGAAAGTGGAAACCAAAGTGAAAGGAATGGAAAATCTCATGCAGTTGATGACAAAACACCTTAAGATGATGGACACGCAATTGAGCCATATTGCCACCACTCTTAGCAACCAACAGAAGCCCATACAGCTTTCGAGCAAAACGGAGGTGAACCCAAAGGTTCAAAAACAATGCAAAGTTGTCACACTGAGATTCAGGATGAGTTACAAGGGTCCCAAGAAGGTTCGGGACGAGGATGAAGCGGAAGAGGCACAAAAATGTGCCACTGACGACTTGATTTCGATCGATGCACGCCCCGCGTCGATCGAAGTCGAGGAGGATAGAGGAAATTCGAGCAATGAAGAAGGGTCGGGATCGATCGATGCAGCTGGCATCGATCGATGTGCACGAAATTTGATGTCGATCGATCTCCCTATGTGTCGGTCGATGTCGAGGCCCACCTCGGGTATGTATCTGGCGAATTCTAAAGATCTTGTCCCGCCCATGCCATTCCCTCAGAGGTTCACGAAGTAAAAGGAGGACTCGAAGTTCTCTAGATTTTTGGAGAACTTGAGGAAGGTCAGCATCAATATTCCGCAGATCGAGGCATTGAAGGAGATCCCGGGGTACATGAAGTACCTTTGGAAACTTATGAGTGGAAAGAAGCAGTTCGTGGAGAACGAAACTCTGAAGATCCACGAGCAGTGCAGCCTGCTACTTCAAAAACAGGTGCCCATCAAGAGAAGCGACCCTGGATGCTTCTCTATCCTGGTGGAGATTGGAGGATGTACGTTCGAGTCATTACTGTGCGATACTGGGGCCAGTATCAACCTGATGCCATACTCTATTTACAAGTGCCTCGACATCGGAGAGATGAGGCCCACTACTATTACGTTGCAGATGGCTGATAGTACTGTATCATGCCCAAAGGGAATTCTGAAAGATGTGCTCATTCGAGCGGGCCATCTAATCTTCCTAGCAGACTTCATGGTGCACGACATGATGGAGGACGAGAACATGCCCATGATCTTGGGGCGTGACTTTCTCGATACTAGTGCTGCTCTCATTGACTGTCGAGGGGGCGAGATCACAGTCCAGGCCAACGATGAGAAGATCACCTTTGTGATCGACAAAAGCAAGAGAAAGACGGAGTGCAACCGGATCACCACCACTGAAGAAGAAGATGAGTCCGAGGAAGAAGAAGTCGCTGCTATAGAGTGGGAGCGCGAAAACGAGAGGGTGAAATTATCAACTAAGCCTCCTCAATCCGAACTCACCACCATCATCAAAGATCGGAAGGTGTACATGGTGGATGCCAAAGGTCGGCAAGTCTGGACCCGACCACCCTGGTTCTGATCTGAGGTATCATTGAGCTACGACGTTAAACAAAGTACTTGTTGGGAGGTAACCCAACTTTTTAAATATTTTTCCTTTTTAATTTTCATTTTTCAATTTATTTTATTTTATTTTTGAATTTGGTCTACACTAACTTAGTTTTGCAGCATAAAAAACGAGGATTGCTCGACTTCGATTGATGCCAACTTCGATCGATGCAGCCTAGCATCGATCGAAGTCGAGACCGGCAATGTGTTATACTTCGACCCGTGGAAGGAGTCGACAAGAAGACTACCATCGATCGAAGTGACCCTGCGTCAGTCGATGCGAAGTGCCAGCCGCCCAAAATTCATGCCGCACGAGTTCCGAAGCCAGCAAGGATAAAAAGTTGATATCTGAGATCAACTGCCAGGTATATTCCTTCCCTTTGTCTGATTCTCAAACTTTTTCCCACTCTAGAGTTGGAAATAAGTTTGGGGGGATGTGGACAAAGGAGGAATATTTTATCTTTTTATTTGCTTTTAGTATTTCAGTTTTTGAATGCATAAATTTTAAATTTTTATTCTATTTTTGTGGGAAAAATTTTGAATTTCGAGAAAACCCAAAGGAGAACTAAGTCTAGAATTGGTTGATAGTTGAGTTGAATTGATTGGGATTGTGATTAGATATCTATGAATAAAGAATAACGCATGATAGGGTTTATTTGAAACTGATACTTGCATGCTGATTGAGTTGAATTGAAACTAACTGTGGAAGAACTTTTTAAACCCTTGTGTGAGAAATTGAGCCTTAAATTCGTTTGATGTGAGATTCTCATGCGTGTTTCAATTTCTCTAGAACTTGCTTATTTTCTTTGTTGAGACTGCATAGTGTGCACAAGTTTAGGAAATGATCTTAGGCCATCTTTGATAGCCCAAATCCCTAAACACGGTCTTGTCACATGAAAATTTTCCCTAGTTAGCCACTTTCGAGCCTGTAAAAAAATTTCCTTTCCTTGTCTATGAGATTAAGAAAAAGTATTGGATTCTCTCATGTCTTGAGTTGTGGTATATGGGGTGGATTGATTGTGAGTTGGAGATAAGAAAATATATTAATTAGCGTTGGAAAGATGTGTGAAAAAGAAGCTCAAACAAAATAATTAGAAATCTCATAAGCTCTTTAAAAAGAAAAGAATTATCATTATGAAAGAGCATAAGAGATTCAAATATGAGCTAGAAAAGCTGTGTATTGTTGATGTATTTGAGGAGAAGGGTGAATGAAGTTAGATGGTTGTTTGGATTGGTTGAGGAAGTACAACTCAATTGATTTTAGTCACTTGGCCAAATTTTCCTACCCTTCACAAAAGCCTACATTAGAACCCTTATAAAAGTCATTTTTTATTCTAGACTTGTGTACACATTCTAGCAGTGGAGATAGTAGAAAATTTGCAAACTTATGGTAGAAATTCATTCATACATGTGTTGAGTGCTTTAATCTTTATCTTATACACTTGAGAGTTTAGCGATACACTTCCTGTGAGTTCTTCCACTATTAATGGATTTTCTGTCTCTTTCAAACTGATTGTGGATAGTGGATTTCTTACCCTTGACTGTGAAGAATCTTGTGAGGCATTGCACTCTAATTACCTAACCTATCGATTTCTTTTTTGCCAATTGATTGAGAACAATAAAACGCTCAAGTTTGGGGGGTTCGATAAATTCATTATTTTACTCTCTTATCTATATTATTTTCTACTATTTTATGTATTTTAATTAAGTTTATATATATAATTCATGCACGAGTCTATTATATGTGGTGTTACGCTTGTCATGGTGCGTTTTTGCAGGGTTAAGACTTAAATTAACTGGAAAACCGTTCCGAAAGCAGTGACATGCAAGAGTAGCAGTTAAAAGTTACTTTACACATGGAATTTGGGCTATTGGCGCATGACAATGGATAGAGCTTCGAATTAGCTTTACAACGCAACAGGAACCGGGTCAATCGGAGTTCGAGAGTGAAAGTTATGGCATAAACCGTGAGACCGCGCAGGCAGGACAGATTGACTTCGACTGAGGCGAGAGTCGACATCGATCGAGGTGCAGAACACGCGCGTCGACCGACGCTGAGCCACCTCGATCGAGGTCGACAAAAATATGGTGAAATTTTAGTTAAATCCGAATCAAATCATATCTTAAGCCCTAGACTTGATAGGATACACATCCACACCTATAAATAGTCCTCAAATTCAAGTTTTATCAACTATTATAACCTTTAATCACCATATATCATCTTGAATCATATTTTACAACTCTGGAAGCATTCAACATCCTTTATTTTCTATCATGAACCTTTATTTTTTTGTAAGTTATTTTTATGCACTTTAATAATATGTTTTGTTTTGGTTTTCTATCTGCTATGAGTGGCTAGAAACCCTAGCGGGTTCTAGGGCAACGAATATCAATCTGTGATGCATGTTTAATTGATTAACAATGACTTGCTTGGTTTTGAGTTCCTGTTTGAATTGTTAGGATTTAGAATTAATTAGATCGAAAGATAGAATTAATTCAAGGTTTACAGTTATTGATTTAAGGACTGAAAATTGAAAATTGATTACAAGAAAAGAATTTCAAATACAATTAACAATCTGTCCTAGGGGAAGATAATAATTGTAGGGTTTAATCTGAGGATTTATGAAAGATAGATTAGTATTGTGTTATTGAGGCCGACAAAGCATATACATTCACATACTAGTAATCTAGGCTATAATTGTCCGACCAAGAAGTTATAGTACATTAAGATTTCCCACCAAAGCAAGTTAATTGATTATGTGTATTTTGATTGATAGTCCGCCCTAGGATCTGTGTCTCTTTAAATCTGCTTTAAAAATCTTTAATTTTCATTTTGTTTCTTTAATTCCAAAACTCAAAACCCCTGAATTTCGGTTTATTCAAACAATAGATTTTAGGATCATGGCTAGTACATGAAGTAATTTCGTTATACAATTCATCTGGGTTCGACAACCACCTCGGTACTTAGCCTTGATGGCCTCCTCGGTAGTTATTTTGATAACCACCTCCAATGTAATTCAGTTATGCTCCGGCAGCTCCAGATGAACTGATCGCTTCACGGTTGATGTAGTCAGCTTCCACAGGGACTATGGTCATGCTTTGCTAAGTTGCAGCGACAGATGTAGCTTTGACTGCCTTCAACTTCCCAATGTCTTCCTGGAGCTTCTTCACTTCAGCAACAACATCAAATTCTGGCTTGGCTTCAACTTCCTTGACTGGAAGCTGTCTCTCAGTAGGCCACTGATGGTTATTCAGAGCCATATCCGCCAGGTGTCTCATTCTGTCAGCTCCACTTTTCTTCATCAAAAGTCCACCGGCCGATGTATCAACCAACTCCTTCATGTGTGCTGTCAGCCCCTCATAAAAATGACAAACCTGCATCTCCAAGTCAATACCATGGCCAGGGCACGATCTCAAAAGTTCCTTGAATCTCTTCCAAGTCTCATAGAGTGACTCATCATATATGTGGCTGAAGTGTGTGATGGCAGCTTTCTTCTTTAACAACAGGCTCGGTGGAAAGAAGTTGATGAGGAATTTAGCTCAAAGTTCCTCCCATGTCCCAGTCTGACGCTTGTCCAAACCAGCCCACCACAAGCGTGCCTCATCTCGGAGTGAGAACGAGAACAACCTCATCTAAATCGCATCTTGGGAAACTCCATTCAGCTTCACAGTATCGCATACCTCGATGAATCGATTGAGGTGTGGGTACGGATCTTCTACAACTCTCTCTGGATATTGATTCTGCTGCACCATCTGTATTAAACTAGCCCGTAACTCAAAATTGTTGGCATCAATCCTCACTCTGAATCCAGGCTCCTCTTGTTGGGTTAGAAATCGGTCCAAGATGGACCTTTGCGGTATCACAATCTCTCTTCCATTTAATTCTGCAAGTCTCGCAGCCTGTTCTGCCTGGGTAGCTTGGGCTTCTTGGAGTTGTGCTCTCAGTTGTTGTACCTCATTCACAAACTACCTTTGCTCCTCGGGAGTCATATTCTATAGTGGTGCTTCAGGATTCTCTTCCATCTCTTGTTTTTTGTCTTTTCCTTTCTTTTTGTTTTTCTAGCAGGAGGTTCCTATCTCAGGTTTGAAGGCTTCAAGCGGATTCCCTTGAGACCTAATGTTCATGCATCACCTGAAAGAGAAAATAGGGAAAAATCATTTCGGCATCGAGCGACACGGGTGGGTTTTGATCGACTCACGAAACTTCTCGATGTCGATCAATGTGTGGGGGCATCAATCAAAGTTGAGATGAAACACGCACACACACACACGAAAATAATGTTAAAAAACAAATTCAATCCTGTAAATCCTAGAATAAACTAATAGCAAAATAATATCTAAAAATTCCCCGGCAACGGTGCCAATTTGATCGCTGTAAAATTTTACAGACTAATTGCAGATACAGCGGCAAATAAATTTATAGTTAACCCTAAGGTTGTCGAACCAAGAGGAATTTTAAAATGAAGTTACTTCATGGACTAGCCATTATCCTAAAATCTATAGCTTGAGTAAACAGAATTTCTGGGGTTTTGAGTTTTGGAATTTGAAAAAATAAAACGGAAATTTAAAGATTTTGAAAGTAGATTTAAGGAGACACAGATCCTAGGGCGGACTATTAATCGAAATACACATAATTAATTAACTTGCTTTTGTGGGAAATCTTAATGTAATATAACTTCTTGGTCGGACAATTATAGCCTAGATTACTAGTATGTGAATGTAGATGATTTGTCGGCCTCAATAACACAACACTAATCAATCTTTCATAAATTCTCAGATTAAAACCTACAATTATTATCTTCCCCTATGACAGATTGTTAATTGTATTTGAAATCCTTTTCCTGTTATCAATTTTCTCTTTTCAGTCCTTCAATCAATTACTGTAAACCTAGAAGTAATTCTATCTTTCAATCTGATTAATTCTATATCCTAAAAATTCAAACAGGAATTCAAAGCCAAGCAATTCAATGTTAATCAATTAAACATGCATCACAAATTGATATTTGTTGCCCTAGAACCCGCTAGGGTTTCTAGCCACTCATAGCAGATAGAAAACAAAAACAAAACGTATTATTAAAGTGCATAAAAATAACTTACAAAAAAATAAAGGTTCGTGCTGGAAAATAAAGGATGTTGAATGCTTCCAGAGTTGTAAAATATGATTCAAGATGATATATGGTGATAAAAGGTGATAATAGATGATAAAACTCAAATTTGAGGACAATTTATAGGTGTGGATGTGTATCCTATAAAGTCTAGGGCTAGAGATATGATTTGATTCGGATTTAACTCAAATTTTGCCAGATTTTTGTCGACCTCCATTGAGATGCCTCAGTGTCACTCGATGTGTGTGTTCTGCACCTCGGTCGATGTTGACTCTTGCGTCGGTCGAAGTCGATCTGCGTGGTCTCACAGTTTTGGCCATAACTTTCACTCCCGAACTCCGATTGACCTGATTCCAGTTGCATTGGAAAGCTAATTCAAAGCAATATCCTTTGTAATTATCCAATATCCAGAATTCCTTGTGTAGGGAAACTCTTCACTTCTACTCTTGCACGTCACTGCTTTCAGAACGATTTTCCATAGAATTTAAGCCTTAATCCTGCAAAAACGCACCATGACACGTGTTACACCACATATAATAGACTCATGCATAAATTATATATATTAACTTAATTAAACTACATAAAATAGTAAAAAATAATATAGATAAATGAGTGAAATAATGAACTTATCAGTGTCCACTATCTGCTTCCCCCATCGTTCGACGGAAAATGCACAGGAGGAGCGGTTTAAGCGTGCACCGACAACGCGCAAACCCTATGGTTTGCAACACCTGCAGCCGAGCCTCCCCTCACCACCGGCTGCCCCTGCCCGCATCTCTTTCGTCCCGAGTCTCCACCACTGTCGTCCA
>JAPKLW010006390.1:4914-17502 GCA_026898455.1 Plectranthus barbatus | reverse complement strand
AATTTAGTGAATTTTATTTAAAATAAATTATTGCAATTCCAATTCCAGGACAACCAATATCATCCACCCAATTCCAATTCCAGTTCCAATTCCATCCCTCTAATTCCAATTCGTTAATTTAAGATATTATAGGTTATTCAATTATCAAGGGAAAATAATATAATATGAAAATAGTTGTACTTATCACCAAAAGTAAGGTTTATGATTGCTTTAATTTGACACATATTCACATACAAATCTTTTCGAATAAGAGGTATTGGATATATAAGATATATTTCAGGTGTCGCATATATTTATTATGGATTAATAAATAAATAAATTATTAGTTGGATAAGTTTAAATAATATATGAAATATATGGAGCAAATTTGATTAATAATTTTGTGTGGATTATATATATTAACCCAATAAATAGAGACTAAGTCCTCAATTCATGACATAATAGTTTTCTCTCAAACCCTATTCGCCATCACGAACGTGAGATTAAAGAAAAAAAGTCGAGGAGAAATTCTTAATTCTACGATGAAGAAAGGTACGCAATTGATTGTGAGAACCATTTATTTCAAGATTGTAGATTTTTTATTGGGTAAATAGGGGAAAATACCTTAAATTATTGACGTTTTCGGAAAAATGCCCCAATCTTTTTCCATAAGTTAAAAATACCATAATCTTTACTTTCATTTATATATTATGCCCTAATCTATTGATATTTTAGAAAAATACCTCAATGTATTGTTATTAGTTAAAAATACCTCAATCTTTAATTTTGTTTATGAATTATACCAAAATGAGAAATATTTTTGGCTCACACAATATGATAGTAAAAAACAACTATTCTCGTCCGTGTTAAATTTAATATACTAAACAATCAATATTTGCTATATATTCAAATGCATTTATCTTCTGAAAATTATTTAAAACTTCATATTATGCTCTTTTTTTTATTCATTCGATTGTTTGAATTCCTTTTTTTCTCTCAATGTGTATTCTGACGTGTGATCTTGTATCGAAATGTATGCACCTTCGTCTGGATTGAACATTACACCAACCGAAGGAAAAAATAAAAAGAGTAGAACATGAAGTTTAAATACTTTTCAGAATACATAGAAAATATTAATTGTTTAATATATTAAATATAATATGGACGAAGATAATTGTTTTGACTGTCATCTTTGTGTGAGCCAATAATATTTTTTGTTTTGGTATAATTCGTAAACGAAATTAAAGATTAGGGTATTTTTAATTAATAATAATACATTGGGGTATTTCAAGGTATAATTCATAAATAAAATTAAAGATTGAGGTACTTTTAACTTATGAAAATAGATTGGGATATTTTTCCAAAAAGTCAATAGTTTAGGGTATTTTCTCCTATTTACCTTTTTATTTTATAAATTTAATTAAAAATCACATGCTTGCTCAAAAAAAAGAAAAAAATTAAAAAATCACATGAATAGGTGTTATTGTATTAAATTCCGCAAACCACTAGCTGGAACTGAAAAAAATGCTAATTTTCTTTTGAAGGTGTAATTTGTCCTTACCAAGTTGGAAAAATTAATAATCTTTCATCTTAAAATTTTTTGTCCTATAGCCTATTCAATTCCTTTTTTTTTAAGTACTAAAAATGAAGGGAAGGTCTTGGGTTAGGCACGCTTAAATGATTTAAGCGGGTTTTAACCATTAACCCAAGCTTTAGACGGGTTTTATCCATTAACCCAAGCCTAAACCCATATAATATACCCTATTTGGGATGGGTGAACCCATTTGGGTAGGATAAAACCCGCCTAAACCGTTTAGGTCTGCCTAACGCAAGTTTTTGCCAAAAATGAAATATTATTAAATAAAATGTAACCTAAATATATCACTTCTTCATTATTTATATATATACGCACAAATTTTAAAATAATAGAATAAATTAATTTAAAATTTCCACGCATCTCACATGCACGCAGGGAGAGGATCCTCTGCAGTTTCAATAAACACAGCATGCGGTGCTGTGGTATATACGACGCCGTTTAAATTGCAAAAGTTGTACTAATTTTTCACATTATTTATTCGTAATTGCGGCCTCATTTTTTAGGAGTAATACCAATATTCTTATTTCTTTATTAAAATAATATTTTCATTTTTGGCGCCTTTCACATTTCTTCCGCCACAATATTTCATTTCAGAAAACAACCAGATTATCAAAAAAGGAGAAACCTCTCCTCTTTGAAGAACTACACCCATCACTCTTTTATCTTTTAAAATTCATAATTTACAAAAGTTGTACTAATTTTTCATATTTTTTATTTATAAAGTAATAATTTCTTTTTAAACACTATTTGTTATTTACAAGCAGTAGTTTTCCTCTTCTACAACGAAGGATGTAGATTTTTTTTATTAAATTTCCTTTTGGTATAATTAATTTTGATTTGAAAACATATTAAAAATTATTAACTACATATAATACTTTGGAACTCATCTAATATGAAATTGATTGTAACTCTATTTTCTGGAAAGTTCAATTAGTAAAAACACAAGTAAAACTTTCACTCTCCAAATGCCCACAAATTGTTCGACTAAATGCATTTATGTTTATGACTAAAATCTGAAGATAATCACAACAGTATAAGCATTTGTTGCAACTTCTGCTATTATAAAAATTTGTTGGCCCTTTAAAGAGGCTTCAAACCTCACATAGGCAGAAAAAAACAAGGTTGAGAATCATAACAACAGGAGCTGGTCTCTTTACATTCAAAATTCTGAATACATTCATAAAGCACTAAAAGTTTAAAAATCTTTTTCATGCATATGAGCTACTTGTAAAAACAACTAAAGTGTCTCAACTGCTTGACTGATGGCATTCAACGTTTCTCCATTGAGATCCATTTCACCAAAAGGATACAAAGGATGTTCAAGAGGGGCCTATACAAAAAAAAAACTGATTATTTTCATATATAAAAATTATTTTAATACAATAAATTATACCGTCAATAGTTGAGTGAAACTAAATTGATTTCTTGTTGCTTTGAGGCATGTAGGAGGTGATGAACAATTAATAGACTGACTTTGTGCTCCAAGATCCTAAATCAAATGCAAATAAAAATTATGCCAAAAATTCATTATCCAAAAAAATGAAAAATACGAAGTTAGTGTATATACCTTGATTCTAAGGTTTGCTTTTCTTCGTTTTGATTGAAGTTCCACCCAACTTTTTAGTCGTCATTTTGACCCTTTCACATTAGTTCTATTTCTGAATCCTTGTGATGACTCCATAGACTGGATTGTTGGAAAGATAACATCACTTCTATTTTCGTGTTCATCTTCTTCTAAATGTATTGCCATAACCTTCTTACTTAGATCACACACTGCTTCATGGACTAGAGAGAATGTTGATGGGTAAATAGATGCTTCAGTTGCTAGCCTCACAAGCATTGAACATAATTTTCTATACCGACTCGTACTTTGTAGGCTAGGATCTTGTTCGACTTCATTACCCATATAATCTTGCACCACACCACTTCTAGCTTTTCTAGTCCACCTTTTCAAAATATAATGGTCTGGAAGTATTTTTACATCCATGATATCATAGACTTTCACAACATGACAACACAACAACCCAACCATCTCAAATTTTCTACAACTACAGGAAACCATCTTTGTATTAGGGTCATAGGTCACCCTCCATTCTCTATCGTGATCGATTAGTCCAATCACATACTCAAATAATGATTGAGTCTCATTTCTAGACTTTATATACGCAGCCGCAAATAAGTCAAATTCTTTTTGAAATAGATCAAAGATTGTTGGAGTATAAATCTTTGAAAGCTGCTGTAACATAGGAGAACTCACTAACCTCAATCTGGGTAGCTTTTGGCGCGCCTCAAATTCACATCTTAATTCTTTATATCTTCTCTCCTCCAAGACCCGCTCAAAACTCTTAAAGAATTGTGAGATGCTTAAGTTAGGCTTGGTACAATTCTTGACATCGGAATTGATGCTCTCACTAAGTTGTGTACTTCTCATACCTAATGTGAAAGCTTTCTTCATGTAGCAAACCGCCCATTTCTCCTTTATAGTGTAAGCATGCTTCAACCATTTGTTATCATGGATATTAAATTGTGTCAATAACTTACTCCATGCATCCTCAAACTGGACTTCATCGTCCAAGCTATACATACACCTCTTAAATCTGTTAAGAAACATGATCCTTCCTTCATCAAATTTCCCAAATGTTTGATACCGTTCTGCATTAAATGCCACGTGCACAATCCATGAAATGTCTCAGGCATCACCTCATGCAGGGCCTTTGCCATAGCTTGATCTTGATCAGTGAAGACTGTAAGAGGTTTTTTCTTCTTGTGTGCCTCAAAAAATGTTTCAAACAACCACTTAAATGATGCTGCAGTCTCATCATACAAAAGTGCAGCACCAAAAATCACAGCAGTTCTATGATGATTGAAACCTGAATATATAGCAAGTGGCCTGTGGGCATGATTAGTACAATGCGTAGTATCCAATGACACAACATCACCAAAATACCCTTAATCAATCAACATTCTCGCATCGGCCCAAAAAACATTAGTAATGTGTTCTTCCATATCCATTTGATTCGCATGGTAAAACGAAGGATTTTTAGACAATTGCTGTTGAAAGTATTGCATCAGGCAACCGACTTCTCCGTATATCATGCTTCTTTGTCTCTTAGATCGAAGATAGTTTTTAGCATCCAACATGGTGTAACCAAGACTCTCTCTTCCACCTGCATGTCTTGTCATCAAATCATAATTAGATTTTTGTTTAAGTCCTGCATCCTCTGCCAAATCAATTTCATGTGCCTGAATTTCCGTAACTTTACGTTGAGAAGACAACATATGTGTTGTTTCTGGGAGGTGGAGAGGATGATTATGCTCTTCAGTGAACTCTTTCACTTTATACTTTCCATTCACATAAGTGACTCCCAATCTCACTTTACAATTTGTTCGAGTCTCAAGTCGAGGATTGATGGTCAAAGAATCTCTTTTGTCTGCCACCCGAACCCCCTCTTTGCAACAAACAAATTTGTAAGAAGTTATGCGACCAGTTTTCTTATTTTTATTGCAGTAATGCTTTCTTACTCCAAATCCTGATTTTCCTCCATATTGAACCCAATGCATCATCTAAACTTTCAAACTATGGCTTGAATTAAAACTCTGAATTAAAATCCATAGATTGCATCTGCGAAATTGCATAAAATATTTTTTAAAATAATATTTAGTTTAAAACAAACTCCAATATTTAAAATACAAAAAACTGATTACTAAACAATTTTAAATGCATTTCACAAAAATTTTGCAAGACAATAAGCCTACATTATTACAAATCAAGATAATAAATCCTCCAATGAACAATCAGATTTTTTCCAATGACAACTCAATCGTGTAATATAAGTGACATTGTTTCATGTGATTTTCCTATGAACAATCATGTATTTATTTTATCTCATAACAAATTACATCATTTAATGCAAACAAAAATATAAATATTAACAATTATAAATGAAATTGTTGAAAAATACAAGAACATAATAGAAAATAAAATTATAATTTTCACGTACCTGGGTCTGCCACCGATAAATTTGTTAACCCAGTAAATTATGAATTTTAAAAGATAAAAGAGTGATGGGTGTAGTTCTTCAAAGAGGAGAGGTTTCTCCTTTTTTGATAATCTGGTTGTTTTCTGAAATGAAATATTGTGGCGGAAGAAATGTGAAAGGCGCCAAAAATGAAAATATTATTTTAATAAAGAAATAAGAATATTGGTATTACTCCTAAAAAATGAGGCCGCAATTATGAATAAATAATGTGAAAAATTAGTACAATTTTTGCAATTTAAACGGCGTCGTATATGCCACAGCACCGCATGCTGTGTTTATTTAAACGGCAGAGGATCCTCTCCCGATGCTGGAGAATGAATGGGGTTGGTGGATAATAAATCCAAAATAATTAATAAAGAGGTATTCAAAAATTATGTTCTCTCTCCAATGATCGACAAAAATGACTACCAAACTTATCTTTTTAAATTAATGACTTTTTAATAGTTACATAATTTAAAAATGGCTAAATAATAGTTATCTTATTTTTTAAAAAATACAGCGCCTAATCAAATGCTACCAAGTGGGAGCATTTTGATTGAATGCTCGTTGGGTTGAGCAAACGAGCATGTCGATAACATGTACATTTTCTTTTATTTTTTTATTTTTTTAATTTAAAATTCTTTGTCTTTTAATCATGACATTTGTATAAACGTCACTACTAAACTTGGTCTAATCGAAGAAGGCAAAATTGTCTCTAGAATTCAATAATTAACCTTACAAAGTCATAAGTCAATTTCAACTTATATTAGGAGCATCTAGCTAACCAAATCCCTCACCAACCCCACACTATAGCCTCAACCAACTCCTCCATTATTTATTGGAAAAGAAAAAGATTGTATGATAGAGAAGTAATTAAAAATTGAGGAGACAAATAAATTTTTAAATAAAAAAGTCATTTTATATTTAATGAATGCTTATCATCTTTACTTAATAAATGTAAAGATTACAATTCTTATTTATAATAGTAAACAATTACTAATATTTTGCCACAACTACTTTAATTTAATGGCTCTCATTAATCTTTTAGAATATCCTACATCAATCCATATCTATCCATCTTATATAATTCTCTAGAACATGAGCTATTACAGTAAGTCCAAATTTATTAACACTAAATCAAGTTTATACTTTCAACCTCCCGTTAAATTTGATTCCTTGTTACTCGATTAAGCTTCTTGGAAGTAGATGGGCTTGCAGTCCGTCAATAGACAAAATAAGGTACGATTGTCTTAATTTTCAATTACTTAGTAGAATTCTTATACACTTCTTAAACATGGAGTCCATTCATTTTACAATCCTTCTGAAACTCTTTTAACGTGAACTCTCCCCATAATCGAATTTCATTACTTGTTATGACCAAAAAACGTGCATACCCATTTCAGGCCCATCAAGGAAGAAAAATCCAGAAAGGAGCCCAAACCATAAATAAAAAGGGAAGATGCAATAATGAAGAGACTAAGGGAAGCTCTTCTAATGAAGCATATCCAGACCGAATAGCTACCAGAGACGAAGGACTTGTTCGGCACATGCTTAAATGCTAGCTCGAAGAACTTATAATTCAAGAAGTGGTTCGGTGTCTTGAATAAAGAGCTCCAACGGTTCGAGAAGTTGCTTTGCTTCAGCTGAAGAATCACCTTAGTTCATCAAGAATTGTATTCAATGCATTAGAGACCTATTTATAAATAAGACTTCATTTACTGTAAATATACTCCCTCCGTCCCATATGAATTGTCCACTTTGCTTTTGGCACAATAACCAATGCGAGTAGAGATAGAGGAAATTAGTATTTTATTAGTGAGTGAGTATTATTTTTCTATTTTAAATAAGTGGACAATTAAATAGGACGGACAAAAAAGGAAAGGTGGACAATTGAAGTGGGACGGAGGGAGTACATTATATTCTCAAAGCAAGCAAGTAACAAAAGCATTGAGTTCTACAAAGTCAATTATGTCGTTCTATCTCATCTATTTGCTCTATTCATCCATTTTTAGTTCGAGTATTCTTTTATATTAAGAACCTACAGAATCGACATTAACATAATATAAGTTCTAAGATGTAAAATAATATAATAGAATTCAGACATAAATTTGTATATGGTATTATATGAGATTGTCAGATGGGGGCATAATGGTAACTTCGACCAACTGCGTGAGAGACAACAAGAGCCCCTCCGGGTAATAGTTTTGTAACTATGGTTACATTGATATATTCTTTCTGTCAATGAACATAAGAATAACTATAAATATTAAACTTTAATTAGTTTAATTTATTGACTGTGTAGAATCCTTTGTGTTCCCTCTGCTATGCTTCCTAGTAGTTCATGAGCCGGCTCGATTTCATCAAACACGGCCATATGCAACAGTCTTGCTGAACAATCGTCGGATGTAGACAACCTGAAGGCCGCTTAAAAGTGTCAACAAGAGATACTCTCCGACTGTGTAGAATATTACGCGCTTTCTCGTGCTCTCATTCGCTGCACCAAGAGAGAGAGAGCATGAAATGTGATATTAAAAATGCAGCAGATGAGATGGTAGGAATTAACATAGATGTGTTGAGATAAAAGTGGATGTGGAAGCAGGGAAAGGGTCATACTATGGCGACGGCGAGTGTCACGGTACTTCAGATAACTCTGCTCAAGGGTAACAGACTTCAATGACTCCCTCAGTTCTGCAATCTTGACATTAATAGGGTCGAAATGCTCTGTACATGAGCAACAAATAAATGGATCAAACATGGGGTAAGATATAAAGTGTGGAGGATAACAAAAGACGGGACTAACCATCCTTTGCGACGTCCTGCTCTTTGGGAATGTGTCCGATGTGAATGTTGAAGGAGACTGCTTCTGGTGAAGAAGATGGGTTGTTGAAGCAGAATTTGTACATTCCATTTGTTGGGGCCTTGAACTCGAATTTGTCTCCATATGATTTCTTCAAAGAGTTTACTACATTACCTTCAGGAGATGTCACCTGCATCAGGAGTGAATAGATTTGAGATGAAGATGAGTTATGCCATGTATGTTTAAGATCATCAATCTTAACACAGAATCAGAGTGTAGGGATTCTCTCAGCAAGCAAGAACACATGCATTCTGCCACACAGCTTAATAAGCAAATGCAAATGAAGAAATGAATAAATGGGCTTATAAATCTACAGATAAAGATCTAAGTGTAAGAGGATATTCAATCACAGCTAATGTTGCCCCAGAAAACAAGAAAACATGAATTTTAGCACATATAGCTGGCTCAGCAATGTGAACAGAATGAAACGAAATCAATCTGTGTTGTTCTTCTTCTACTAGTAGATATTTTAAGAGAAACAAACAATGAGAAGTGAAAATGATGGCAATTTCTCACATCATAAAAAGATTTACAACTACACTGGAACTAGTTCTTATTCTAATTACACCAAAAATCTCAAACAACCAACGCTGAAACAAGACCAACAAACCCAAAACAAAATCCAAATATCCTCAAATTTGCCACTTCTAACACACTCCCCTTCTCTAATTATCAAATAAAAAACTCATGTTGCCTCTCGAGTGGCCTAGTTGGTTGGTGAATTGTGCAACCTCGTGACTAAAACAAATAACTTCAGATCACACCAACACCCGAATTGATTGAAGGCAATTATCCATTGGATGCAGCGTGAATTGATTGAAAAAAATTGCTTTTTTTTTTCCTGTTAAAATTTCAAAATCTTTCTAAATAATATTTCGAATATATTCATCCCAAACACCCGAAAATAAAACCAACTTTTTAGGCATGAATTTTCATTATTAGCAAACAATTCCTAAACCTAATACCAACTCGCCCAATTCAACATCGCTCACAAAACACAAAATCAAGCAAAATTCAGAAATATATACGCTCACACACACACACACATATATATAGGGAGAGATAAAATCAGTCATGTACGGTGAAGTCCATGCCGGGATGACCGGAATTCCAGGTAGCATCGTGATCGACGACGACGAAGTTCCCCGATACGGTGTCGCCTTTGTAGAACACGTACTCGTAGACGCACTCGACGTCCCTCACCGTGAGCGAGAGCGCCGCCGCGTGACCCACCGCGCTCAACACGAGGAGGGCGAGAAGCGCCGCCGCGTCTCCGCCACATCTGCTCGCTCCTTTTCTCATCCCCATTTCCAGTCTCCGGAGCCCCACCCGGCCGCAACCAACAGAAAAAATGCCCTTCGCGTATGCTGCGGATATTGTCGGTGGACTTTTCTGAGTCAACTCGGTCTGACTTTGCGTTGTTTTATACTCTATGCATAATGCCTCGTTGTATTGTGCTGACGTGGGAGAATACTATTGGAGAAAAATACCTCAGAGTTCGGCTGACGTGGCAGGGCTTTTTTTTTTTTAATAAAAGAAAAGTTATTTTCATTATATTACCTATATTTATATATGAGGGAAAAACTAGAATAGCCAATTTTTAAAAGTACATTCACAAAATAGTCACCCTTATGAAAAACGTCAAAAAATAGCCAAAGTACAGCTTTTTAGGTTAAAATGTCTAAATCAGGCAATCAAATCTTTTGAATTGTGTGAAATATTTAACGGTTTGTTTTTTTACTAATATAGTATGGCACAACCTTATTTTTTATTAATTTTTAGAATTGTTATGTATTAAATTATAATATTTCTTTGAAAACAATGTGGCAAGATTTCGGTATTTTGAAATATATCTCGTCTTTGTGAGATATATCTCATCTAATATTATAACACAACTCTATTTTTTAGTAATTTTGAAAGTTTTGATGAAATAAAAAAAAAATTGTTTGAAAACACTCCGGCTTGCATTCAGCGTTTTGAAATATATCTCTTCCAAGTGAGATATATTTCGTCAAGTCTAAGTGGGTTTATTTTAAAAAATAAAATATATTTAAATTAATTTTAAAAAATAAAATTAAATAAAATAAATGAGATGGATTTCGGAGTTTGAGATATATATTACGATTTTTTTATTTAAAGAAAATAAAAAATTTAATGATAAATACTTAAAAATTGGATATATTTCACGGGTTATATTTCGCTAGATTGAGATGGATTTCGGAGTTTGAGATATATTTCGAATTTTTAATTTAAAAAAATAAAAAAATTGAATGATAAAATACTTAAAAATTGGGTTATATTTCACGGGATATATTTCGTTAAATTGAGATGGATTTCGGAGTTTAAGATATATTTCGAATTTTTATTTTAAAAAAACAATTGAATGATAAAATACTTAAAAATTGGGATATATTTCACGGGATATATTTCGCTAAATAGAAATGAATTTCGGAGTTTGAGATATATTTTAAATTTTTTATTTAAAAAAATAAAAAAATTGAATGATAAAATACTTAAAAATTGGGATATATTTCACGGGATATATTTCGTTAAATTGAGATGGAATTCGAAATTTGAGATATATTTCGTATTTTTTATTTAAAAAAATATAAAAAAAATTGAATGATAAAATACTTAAAAATTGGGATATATTTCTGTAACGCCCCCAACTGACCTTCCCAACTTTGGGGCACGCTACAGTCGTGGTCGATGATTTTCAAGTATTTTCATAAATTAAAACAGCGGAAGATTTATCATAATTCAAAAGAGCAATAAGAAATAACGTTTAAACATATTTTATCAATGTTTGAAAGGTAATAATGTAAGGAATTAAACATTTGTTCACAAAACACATTCAAAATACGGGAAGGATAAAGTTCAGAGAGTGGTGCAGCAGTGTGTGCAGCGTAGTGGAGATATGCATATGAAGATGCATATCTCAGGATCTTTCAAAATCTGTAAAATCCTTGTTGCGTCTGTTTACATCCCGCACTTCCATCCTAACCTGCGTATTTTAGAAATAATACGAGGGGCTGAGTACTAATGTACCCCGTGGAAACATGCCCGAAAAATATATTTTAAGTAAGAATGCTATGCAACTCACACAGATAAACACGGGGTTTTGTTGAAAGAAACCGTGTTATCTAAAACATTTTATTTGCACGTGCTAACTAAAATGTTAACATATCTGTTTTAACGTTGTGTAACTGGAAGTTGGCCTACTTCCAAGTTACGATGTACAGTTGGGAATGGTAGAACCATTTTATCCACTATCACCAATTTGTGCACAAGGTCTCAGTATCACACAGCGTTGAGACACGATCGATTTTGTTCATAAGTCATCATAGAGCTTGCTAACTCTAGATGTTAGGCTTGCTAACCTTTTATTTCACAGAAGCTCAAGTACCATTTAGGTCTTGGTTCTCATCTCTCTGTTGATAGGAATCAATCAGAGGAACAGATATGCAACACAAATATTTTATGCATAGCAATCAGTTAAAACGAAACATTTTCTCACACATTTTGAAAACTGAGCGCAAAGCTCGAAAGCATTTTATTTTATACTGAAAATAGTCCCCACCTGTGTTATGCTTACGGTATAAAAGACGGTCTTGTTATTCGTGCAGATTGAGCTGTGTTCCCTTTAACTTTAAATCCCCTTCAAAATAATCACAATATATACAACTAATTAGGATGGATGGTCTAAGTATTTCTATCAGTCCTACTGATAATACTAGACGAAAATTAGGACCTAGGACCGACGTCTAACCGACAACTTAATAAATTTACTATTTAAATTCCAATCGCCAAATCATGTCTCGGCTTTACTTTAATCGAATTAATCAAATCCCGACTCTTGATTTTATAAACCAACATCTTATCATACTCTTAACATACTTTTTCAATCATATATTGAATTAGACATTTAAAATAATTCGAATCAGATCAAGTCAAATCTGACGAAATTTTAATATCCCAAAATCTTAATTCAATAAACAACTAAAGTAAATAATTTAAATAATTAAACAATATTTATTTATCCATTTGAAATGTAATATAATAATAATATAATATAATTATATTAAAATAATAATAATAATAATCATGTAACAATTGAAATAATAATAATAATAATA
>JAPKLW010006389.1:7500-10000 GCA_026898455.1 Plectranthus barbatus | reverse complement strand
CTAATTTCTCGTCTGAAAAATACACATTTGATTTCTCAATAGAAAAACGAGAGAATGTTTTTAGCATTGTGTATTTTCAGATACTATACAATCAATCATAAGGGATGTATCAAATCCAATCAAAAGGGGTCTTTCTTTTATTTTAGGAAATAAAGGATTAAGGAAAACAGAAGTCAAAATGCAAGTACAATAAAAATTCAGTAATCCGGGAAAAATTGCATCTATTCTATTTTGTATCATTTTGGCGGCATGGCCGAGTGGTAAGGCGGGGGACTGCAAATCCTTTTTCCCCAGTTCAAATCCGGGTGTCGCCTGAATCACCAAAAAACTCGAAATCATAATCGATTTATTGAATTGGTTTCTCAATAGTGTTTGGTAGAACTCCTTTTTGACTCTGCGACATTAATTCCATTATTATTAGTGAGGAATAATGGAAAAATTCCTTCGTATTTATAGAGATAGGGGACATAATGCACATGGATATAGTAAGTCTCGCTTGGGCTGCTTTAATGGTAGTCTTTACATTTTCCCTTTCACTCGTAGTGTGGGGAAGAAGTGGACTTTAGAAGTACTACTAATTGAGTTCAGTAATCAAACCGTATCGATTGTTTTATAGATCATTCTGCAACGCATTTTGAACTATTTAAAATCAAATCTTTGAATTGGGAATCCCATTGGATTCCAATGGAGTAATCTATGATAGGAATCATACTCTTTCAATCAAAGAGATATTTCATCGATTCCCGTCTTTGTACTTCGAAAAGAAAGGGATTCAGATGATTGGAAATTTATTCCAACCTAAAATTCTTCCGAAATTTTCTATTTCAATCAATGGGAATGGGCTCTTACTATCTTTATAGACGGATACTAAGAAAAACCAGACCCTTTTTCTTTTTTTTTTTTATTTCCCTCTTTACTCTTCAAAAAAGAAGTCGTTTTGTTAAGCGTATATGCACTTTCTATGAGAAATGATATAGAGATAGTGGTTGTTTAAGGAGAGACTGGGCAATAATAAGATCTTGCCTCGGGCGAGTTACATATCGGGCATTTACCCTTTGGTTTCTATTCTAATTTTAGAAAGGCGGTTTATGGTTTATCGACTTATTTCAGATCACGGTTCTGGCGTTAAAAATAGGCGGGTTTTCCTCTTCCTTATTAGTAAAAGGAAAGGAATTAAAATCCTAAGATAAGAATTATTTCAGATTGATCGGAACAAATAGATGTGGCAAATTGGGTCTTATGTTAATTCCATACAATATATGGAATATATAGATATGGAATCTATGATATGGAATTAATATACACATATATGAAGAGAATATTGTAGATTGATATATAGAAACTTAAGCCTTTATCTTTATTCTAGATTACAACTTTATAGACCTTTATAGGCTAAGAGATAGATAGTATGTCATTTTTATACCATACTATCTATCTCTTAGAAAATTGCCGATTATAATGCGCTCATTTCATTTAAGTTAAGACGTGAAATTGGAATCCCTTTCATTTAACTTTGTCCATTTTTGATAAGAACTTGGAAGGAAAGTTTTATTCAAATTCATTTGAATATTCAATTGAATTAATCATTTTGACTGACTGTTTTTACGTAAATGATAAGTAGAAAAGCGGTAGGAACCAGAATGAATAGTGCAGTAGCAATAAATGCAAGAATATTGACTTCCATAATCTCATCGTTTTTTTACTTCGCAATAACTCGGGATTTAATCCCCTAGAGATGATAAATCTTTTGTCTATCGTCTGTAAATTCAATGAATGAATTACCTCTCGATGATCTTGAACCGGATCACTATCATGAATAGCAATATCTGATCTATCAAATCAACCCGTTGTCAAGACTTGAATAGTATAACATAGGAAGTTCTTTTATCCATACCGAATTCAAATTTTGATTCCTGACTCAATTACTGCAAAATTTTATTTATCATCCGTTTCCTTGTTTTTTCTATAACCCACCTTGCGTCTTCCTTGGACAATCTTCTGATGAAGGATCATCAGATTGCCTTTCCACTTCAATTAATTACATAGTTCCAAACCTAACAAACAATAAAAGCGAAATGGAAAAATAGGAAAGCAAAAAGAAATCAAGACTTCTTTTTGCTTTGGGAATGAAAGTATATCCCTCGACACTCTTTACTGGTTCATAGAAAGGGAAAAATGCATTTTTGGATTTATTGGATCCGTCGGGACTGGCGGGGCTCGAACCCGCAGCTTCCGCCTTGACAGGGCGGTGCTCTAACCGATTGAACTACAATCCCAGGGAAATAAGGGATCTAGCAGAAATTTTGATTCTTTTTTATCTTCGTATGGGGTCTTTCTAAAGGACAAGGGGTTTTATACCATCGCATGGTAGATTGATGCGGTTTATTGGGCCGAGCTGGATTTGAACCAGCGTAGACATATCGCCAACGAATTTACAGTCCGTCCCCATTAACCGCTCGGGCATCGACCCAGGAAGAATCCATTTTCATTTTTTTTTTTT
>JAPKLW010006387.1:0-17507 GCA_026898455.1 Plectranthus barbatus | reverse complement strand
TTTTTACTATAGAATTAATACATAAATTCTTAAGGGCGGCAATCTCCAATTTGGCATCACACCTGATACGAATCTAACACGATATAAATGCGTTGAGTCAAGCCATTTCTAATTTGATTCAATTTTGGATCGAACCTAGGAAACCCAATTAAAAATTGTGTTGGATTCGTGCTGACTAACGAAACTCATATGACCCGCCAACGAAATTAATCAATTAATTTAAAATTAAAATTTTCGTATTGAATGGGTCATTTTCATGTTAAACCGGTGATTTTCATATTAAACATGTTATTTTCGTAATGAATAGACAAGTTTCGTGTTAAATAGGTCATGTTGATTAAAGTTCAAATTTTCACCATAAGTTAGTCGATAATTCATGTCACTTTCGAATTGACCTAAACATAAACATGTCGTATTTGAGTTGACTTTTCTGATCCGAAAAGAATAAATGGATCAGGTTCGAATTATGATGTAGCATATTAATATCATATCACAACCCTACTCACCAACCCGTTAAGAAAGGAGAAATAATTGGAAAGAGAGTGATTTCATTGGTTCCGTAAGCATATACATATATATGGGAGTTGACCAAGCTAGTAAGATTTAATTGAATCGCATGTGTTATAAGATGCATTAATGGAGCATATATATAGTTCACTATACTATGAGTCTATAAGTAAACTCGTTCCATGCTCCAATCTCTTCACACATATTCTCAACAGTAAAAACAAGCATGGAAACCTTCATGCCTTACCTTCTCCTTCTTCTTCCTCTCTCTCTCTATCTCATCTTTTTCATCCGCAGAAAGAGCTCCGGCTATCGGAAAAACCTGCCTCCGGGCTCCCGGGGCTGGCCGGTTCTCGGAGAAACTCTGGAGCTGGGCAGGCTAGGGTTTCAGAAGTTAGTAAAACACAGGATGCAAAACCACTCCACCCAGGCATTCAAAACGACGCTGTTTGGAGAGACGATGGCGGTGCTATGCGGCGCACAGGGCAACAAGTTCATCTTCACGAACGAGAAGAAGCTAGTCAAACCCTGGTTCCCGCGGTCGTTGAGGAAGGTGATGTTCCCGGATTTAGACGGAGGCAGATCTCTGGAGCCGGAAGCCCAATTCCACAACTTCCAATACGACGCTCTCAAGCCGGAGGCCTTGAAGGAGTACATACCGGCGATGGACGCGTTGGCACGTGACCACATGGTCGATGTTACTGGGTCGAGTTGTAAATCGGAGGTGAAGATTCTTCCATGGGCGAAGAAATACACATTTGAGTTGGCGTGCAGATTGTTCATGAACGTGGTGGATTCGGAGCGGATTGGGAGGTTGTTGGAACCCTTTAACCTGTTGAGTAATGGGCTGGTATCCCTGCCGATAAACTTGCCGGGGACGGACTTCAACCGCGCTCTCAACGGAGGTAAAGTTGTGCGCGGTGAGGTGATGAGGATTGTTAGAGAGAGGAGGAAGGAGCTGTTGATGATGCAGCAGATAGAGGAGGGAGGAGACCTGCTGTCGAAGATGCTTCTCGCTAGTGATGAAGATGGCAAATATATGAGTGAGAGCAAGGTTTGTAACGTGATGGTCGGTTTGCTCGTGGCTGGTCAGTATGAAGTCTCCTCTGCTATCACCATTGTCGTCAAGTATCTTGCTCAACTCCCTCACATTTACCAGCTGGTTTTTGAAGGTACGTAAAGAATTAATTTGCCACCTACTCCTCTATAGAATATTTTAGATAAACATGTATCTAGGGTTTTCTCATGTTCATATCTTTTTAGATATTTTCGTATCTTGTATTTCACTCAATAAAGTATTTTATTCTTGTGGAAAACCCTATCATGGTATCAGAGCCATACGTCTCTATGTATCATATGTATAATATACTCCCTCCTTCCCGAGTCTTTTGAGACGTTTGACCGTGCGCGGAGATTAAGAAAAAGTAATTAGGAGAGATAATGAAGTAGCTAGGATTAGTAGGTTAATGATTAGGAGAGATAGTGGGGTAGGAGTAAAGTATAGGTTTAGTGGGTGATTAATTAATAATAACTTTCCAAAAAATGAAACATTGCAAGTGTTCTGGGACAGACCAAAAAGAAAAACGTTGCGAGTGTCCTTGGACTGGAACGGAGGGAGTAATACATATATGTTGTATATTCCTGTAATTAAATTGCATGCAGAACAAATGGAGATTGCGAAATCCAAAGGGGCAGACGAGATGCTGACATGGGAGGATGTGGAGAAGATGAATTACACGTGGAACGTTGTTCGTGAATCCTTCAGGCTAACACCCCCTGCACTAGGTGCATTCAGGGAAGCCACAGCTGAGATCAGCTTCGGAGGCTTCACTATTCCTAAAGGATGGAAGGTAAAGTAGTGATCGATCTGATCTGCCTCCTTGATTAATTTTTCTAGCATTGCTTGTCTGAATGAATACATTACTCAACTTGCAGATAATGTGGACGTCCCATTCGTCCCACAGCAATCCCGACTACTTCCCGGAGCCGGAGAAGTTTGACCCGTCGCGGTTCGAGGGGAGTGGGCCGGCGCCCTACACCTTCGTCCCCTTTGGCGGCGGTCCGAGGATGTGCCCCGGTAGAAACTATGCGAGGATAGTGATGCTGGTTTTCATTCACAATTTGGTGACTAGGTTCAGACTTGATGAAGTCATCCCAAATGAGGAGATGCTGTTCCATCGAGTTTCACCTGCACCCGCTCATGGCCTCCCACTTCGTCTCCGCCCACATCAAAAATAGATGACCTCTTACATTTGAAAAAAACAAAAAAAAAAGTTTTATGTTTTTTTTTTTTTTTTGAATAAATTGGTTGTAAAAAATGGTAATATTTGGATTTTAAAACCCATATACGGTTGGCCTCTTGACCCAAAAATCATAAAAATTCGATGAAAAAACACGAATAAAGAAGAGAATAAAATATGGAGGAATTTTAGAGTTTTATTTCTTGTAAACAACTGTTACAAAACTCTAGGAAAAACTTAATTAATTTATACTTTGAACAATGGAAACTAGTACTCATATTTATAAGAAAAATTAGGATAGATTAACAAAAAAAAATAAAATTAGGATACATCTATATCTTGCTAAGTATTAGTTTAAAATGTATGTAAAATACTAAATTAGAGATAAAGTGGAGATACAATTCTTAAAAAAAAATACTAGGGAAATAGAGATCAGAAGCAAAAAAAACCCACTAAAATGTATGTAAAATACTAAATTAGAGATAAAGTGGAGATACAATGTTCAAATAAAAGTGTTCATCATGAATATTATTGTAAATCATTTATGATGAGTCAAGTAGTTAAAAATACAAACTTTTAACTACTTGACTCTAAAATTGATATAAAATTTTAATATATCACTATTATATATCCATATAATAAATTAAATCAATTTGATTTAATTTAATATTAAATTCTAATAAAAAAATATATATTATATGCATCGTGCAGACAACAAATAAACATAAAATTATGAAGATTAAACGCTATTTGCAGATTTATCTCGCTGAATGTCCATGTGTATTTAATAATATAATCAGTGGTGGATCTATTAATAATATATTTAGACTACATCTCACTTTCGCACAAATATTATGCATTTTGTTGCAATTTAAAAAAAAAAAAAATTGAGTGTAAAAGATGAATACCGACGTCTTCTGCCCAATCTATATGGGTCATCGTATCTCATGTTGCCACTTCGACATATGATTATTTCATTTTCTTGTTACCATAAAATATAAATTACAGATAAATATTTTTACTTAAGAAATTGAGCTCAATATTCATATATTTTGGCAAACAAATTCAACTCTTCATTTTACTTTGTATTTCTTCTCACTTATTTTCATATAGAAATTTAACTTCTCTTTATAACTCAATGTATTTATATGTAATTTATATTCCAACTTTTGTAATTTGTATTTTATTATCGAGCCAAATATTAATTTTTAAAGTGCATGTAATGTTTTTATTATAATTATATATAAATATATAATTAAAAACTCAAAAAAAATATTATAAATAATATATATTGAAATATAAATATGAAAATAAAATAATTTTTAGGTAGGGTGGATGTCATTGATGTAAGTAGAAATTGAGTTGAGTTGTGGATTAATTGTATAGGTGGATAAGAAATAAATTAATATATATTTTATTTTTAGGTTGGATGGTAGGATGTCATTAATAAAGATAGTCTTAAAGGACAAGAATGGGCTTGAGTTCCTAGTTAAATTTTTTTTTTCTATTTTAGTAATAAATGATGTATACGATATTTTATCGAAGAAGAAGAGGGTTGATCGAAGAGAGTGTGTGAGAGGAGTGGGGACAAGAGCAGCCAAATTTTTGTATTATTTTTTTCTTTTTTAGTCTTAATTAAAACTTTAGATTTTTTATATAAGATTGAGATTTATTTTGGTGTATAATTTTTTATATATTTCATTATTATTTTGAATTGATATTTTATACTTAATTACATGACTTTTTATAACGTAAAAATTTGATGAAATCGAGCTCCCCAATAAGTTTTTTTTTTATCAACCAGTAATATAGATAATGCTATACAGATTAAATATATTATAAAACCATGTGGGATGTATAAATATTTTTATAGGACACTAATACATACTTTCTTAGAAAGCTTGTAGTAATAGTTTTCTATTCTCTTATAAAAATCGCCATTCAATTACTTGGAAAAAAAAAACCCTCAATGTTCCTCATCTCTCCATTTTCTGATTTCTCCAGTCGCCGATCGTTGACCCAACGTTAACCATCTCTTCACCTCTCCCCTCTTTCCTCACCACCACCGCCTCTCCGATCTCCACCGCCCGTCTAGCCTGTAAGATATGTCACATGTGTGTGATATATATTTATTATGGATTAATTGATAAATAAATTACTTATTGGATAAGTCTAAATAATATATGGGATATCTGGAGTAGATTTGATATTAATTGATATTTGATGGGAATATCAATTTTATGTGAAATATATATTAACCCTATAAATAGTGAGTAGGTCCTCAATTCCTGACATAATAGTTTTTTTCAAACCCTAACCGCCATCACGAACGCGGGAGAAAAAGATTAGAAGTTAAGAAAGAGAAACACTAGCTAGTCTTCTTCGATTCTTAATTCTACGATGGAGAAAGGTACGCAATGGATTGTGAGAATCATTGATTTCAAGATCCTGTAAGTTTTCTATTTTATTGATTTAATAGAAAACCACGTGAATAATTTTACATAGCCTACATTGTTTTGTTTTATTTTCTTCATAAACAAATACAGTGGCTAGCTCTTGAAAAATAAGCATCCACAACTGGTTAAGCAACATTAATATATGTTAGAATAAACTTTAGTTTTTTTTCTTTAAAAAAAATCGCTATCGTTGACATGTAAAGTTGCGGTAAGGATTTATCCTAATTAATTAATGTCAAGATCCTATCCATTGGGATAAATCAGGTCTCACATTGAATTGGATCCGTCCTGATATCATGTCAAGAACACATTTATCTTCCTACAAAACTGGCTTGTAAGAAGAGCGGACCTTCACCATCACATAGTGGTAGGGCCACAATCGATGTGGAATATTTAACAACGAAGACTTCAATTGCAGAGTTTTAAGATAGATATCATGAGTTGTGTGATTGCTTGAAATTGATGTGGGAGTATGTGAGGAAAAAAAAAATGAAAGAAATTAGGATTTGAGCTAAGATTTGGTTGACACCATGTAGAGAAGTATAACTTTTATTTCACTAAATAATTTGAAGTACAAACTAAGTATTTATCGACAACTAAACAAATCTAAACTAGGAAAAATAAAGATAAAAGAAGATATCTACATATACGATAACATCAAATATATCTTAAGATTAAGGAGTAATGAATGGATACAGAATAACTCGAAGAAAGTTGGTGTGGGAGAAATGAATGGATCTTGAATAATTAAGTGGCAACAAACAATTTTTTTATGGGAGTTAGATTAGCTGTATTTGCAAACTAAAATAATTACTATTATAATAGAAATCTTCTATTTTATTTCCCTAGGTTTTAACTATAAGTTAACAGAGTTTCTTACCCCTTTAGTGGCTCCTAAAACGGATCGAATTGTGTTTCTATCATTTATGAATGAAAATCACAAATTAAAGTTGCATTTATCAGTCATATTATTGCTTACTCCACACTAGGTCACCTCTACAACATGAATTCAATGTCAACAGTAGCTAGTATATTTAATTACCATGCATGTGAATTATAGGAATGTTAATTTGTGCATGTTGGGTCGTTTTATCGTGTCGGGTCATTATCGTGTCGGAGCTTATCGTATTCCTATCATGTTCGTGTATGAGCTTAATGATCATGTCGTGTTTGTGTCCATTATTATCGTACAGGTTCGTGTCGATTGTATTATATCAATAAAATTTAGCCTAAGTGTAGAGCTAGCAATTTATGTGTGTCGTGTTCATAGCTTATCGTGTTCAGGTTTAGAGCTTAACGAATCGTATCGTTTGTGTGATGCCAAAAGTTTTCAACCCTAATCTGAAATATGTGGATGTATGTTAATTAATTAATTTGGTTGATAGTGTCATTTTTCCTACTATTCAATTATAACCAAAAAAACACACTAAAATTGGCATCTAATTAAACGCATGTGCTCCTTGACATTTTTAAGTATAAAATTAATACTCGAAGAAAGGATAAATAATTGGAAAGAATATATATGGGAGTTGACCAAGCTAGTTAGATTCAATAGAATTATCTTATATATAGTTGCATTAAATTAATTATGAATCTTCATTAAATAATGTTATTTGCTAACATGATTAGGGTATTATTAAATAGAAATCTTCAACCGCACCCTGGTATCGATGATTATTTGGGATGGCATCGATGATTATTTGTAGCATATTTCGCTCCTATATGTATGTACACTTGATAGAGGTGGAGAAAAATACCGAAATATCGAAATACCAGACATATCGTATCGAAAAAATATCGAAATTATCGATTTTTGGTATACCGTCTTTTTTGGCCGTACCGAAAATCTTCTGTACGACAATAGTATGACAATCCTGATATTGAAGGTATACTTGTACATACCGTACCGAAAATATAATAATATTTTTTATTTTTATTATTATTTTAAAATAAAAAATAAAATCATATAAATTAAGTTACCTGAATCTCTTCACTCATATTCTCCATCAACACTAAAAACAAGCATGGAGACCTTCATGCCTTACTGTTAACAATCACTCATGCATGCATTCATGCATATTAGGTTTGATTATTTAGAAAGAGAAATGAAAAATGAGTCAATCTATTATTCATTCAACTCAAGTTCGGCACTGTGATTACAAAGCTTTATATATGAATCATAACAACTTCTAACAGAAAGAAGAATCTAGAGAACTTCTATAACTGCCTATCTTCTTGAAGAGTAGAAAAGTCAAGATTCTAGAAGTTTAACTTAACCATTTGCAGTTGTGACCTAATACACCCCCGTAGAAACCGAACATGGGGGAGGAAGAAGACCAAGCTTGGAAGAAAGAGACTGGAAGTGTGAATCATTTAATGGTTTAGTAAGAATATTAGCGAGTTGGTCTTCTGCAGGAACGTAGCGAACTTCCACATCGTTACTTACTATCCTCTCGCGCACAAAATGGACATCAGCCTCTATGTGCTTCGTTCTAGCATGAAACATCGGATTTGAAGCCAACGAAATTGCACTTTGATTGTCACACCAAAGGACTGTCGGAGCTGCTAAAGAAATACCCAGTTCCTGAAAAACCGATTTCAACCAAAGAAGCTCAGCAAGGGAATCAGCGAGCACTCGATATTCAGATTCCGCACTACTGCGAGCCACCACGGGTTGCTTCTTACACGCCCATGCTAACAAATTTGAGCCAAGCAAAACACAATACCCACCGGTGGACCGACGATCGACTGGATCACTAGCCCACGATGCATCACAAAAACCAGTGAGATAAAACTCACTAACAGGTTTGAAAAGAAGACCATGACTAGCGGTACCATTCAGATAACGCAGCACACGCTTACATGTTGTCCAGTGTGCATCAGTAGGTTGTTGTAGAAATTGGCTTAATCGATTCACCGCATAATTAATGTACGGCCGTGTCAAAGTGAGGTATTGTAAAGCACCTACAATACTTCTGTAGAACGACGGCTGAGAGAATAAAGGACCATCATCAGGATTAAGTTTGGATCGCATCTGCATAGGTGACCCACACGGCTTACTATCCAACATATTAGCCCGGTGCAAGAGATCACGAACATACTTATGTTGATTCAGGAAGATACCACTTTCAGACCGAGAGACCTCCACTCCAAGAAAGTAACTCACTGATCCAAGTGTCTTCAACGAAAATTCCTTATCAAGATCTTTAATAAGTGTTGAGATTCGCTCCTTATCACCACCTGTGATTAAAATATCATCGACATACACTAGCGCAAGAAGGGGAGTAGCAGACTTATAACCAATAAACAAAGAATGATCAAATGTGGAACGAGTAAGACCCCAGCTAACCAAATAAGTTTTGAGACGTTCAAACCAAGCTCTGGGAGCCTGCCGAAGCCCATAGAGAGAGCGAAGTAGCTTACACACATGTTTGGGATTTTGCTGATCAACAAACCCCATTGGCTGCTCCATGAAGATGGTTTCTTTGAGATGGCCGTTTAAAAATGCATTGTTGATGTCAATATGTTGAATATCCCAGTTGAAGGACACAGCCAGAGAGAGAACCAACCTAACTGTAGTTGGTTTGACCACAGGACTAAACGTCTCCAAGAAGTCCACTCCTGTATTTTGCTCAAAACCGCGTGCAACTAATCGAGCTTTATACCTGTCCACACTTCCATCAGGCTTTCTCTTGATCCTGTAAACCCATTTGTTAGAAATCAAGTTCATAGAAGGATCAAAAGGTACAAGACACCAAGTAGTATTCCTCATTAATGCATCAAACTCAAGTTGCATTGCATCCCTCCACGCAGGCTGAGAAAGAGCCTGCTCATCACTGCAGGGTTCGGCTTCAACATTCTGAGTAGTGATGAAGCTCTTAGGCTTGAATATGCCGTTCTTGGACCGAGTGACCATGGGATGGTTCGGTTGAGGAAGTGGACAGACAGGTGATGGAGGTGAAGTATTGGACTCCATAGGGAATGTAGTAGCAGGAGATATAGAATTTGAAGGAGAGGTTTGGTGATGTAAATCAGGATTATGTAAAGTGTTTGATGTAGATGAGCATTCTGGTGTGGGTGAAGAGTCTGGAACTGATGAAGGTGAGTTAAAATTTGGTGGACGGTCAGATATATGTGAGGGTGAGTTACCTGCAGCACATGGTGAGGCATCATGCATACGTGCAGATGAAGATGATGATGGAGAGTGTAGTGAGAAAGGAAACAAAACAGGAGGAGTACTACTAGAAGCCGTAGGAGTAGAAGGAAAGAGTGTGGGATATGGGAAATCTGATTCATTGAACACCACTGTTCTAGCATTATACACTCTACCCGACTGACTCAAACACTTATAACCCTTATGAATATGACTATACCCCAGGAAGACATATTCAGAACTTTGAAATTGGAGCTTTGTAGAATTATAAGGTCTAAGATATGGAAAGCAAGAGCACCCAAAAGTTCTAAGGAAACTATAATCAGGTTTGGAGTTGAACAAAATATGATAAGGGGATAAAGATTGAGTAACAGGAGACGGAAGACGATTTATCAAATAGACAGCTGTAGAGAAAGCATCCCACCAGAAATTGAGAGGAATTTTAGCTTGAGCTAACAAAGCCAACCCCATATCGGCTATATGTCGATGTTTACGCTCAGCCAAGCCATTTTGAGGATGTGTATAAGGGCAAGAGTTTCGAAGAACGACACCGTGTTCATGAAAGAAAGGAAGCAAGGTTCTGTACTCGGACCCGCAATCAGATTGAATGGCTTGTATAGTGGTATGGAACTGTGTGTTAACATAAGCAAAAAATCGTACACAAATGGAATGAACATCGGACTTAAGAGACATAGGAAAGATCCACGTAAATCGTGAGAAATCATCTATGAAATGAACGTAATATCTATATCCTTCATTTGATGGTACAGAAGCAGGTCCCCAAACGTCCGAATGGACAAGTTGAAAGGGTTTACAAGTTCTAGTAGGACGAGAAGGAAAAGAGAACTGATGCAATTTTCCTAAACAGCAAGAATTACAAAAGAGAAAATCAGAAGGTGAAACACGTACACTCTCCATCTTCAACACATCTCGAAGAGCTTGAGAATTTGCATGACCTAGTCTTTTATGCCAAACCATGGTTGTGGGCAGAGGAGATTTGGTGGTGAGGTGACATTGATCAGGTGGTTTGCGAAGATGTCGAAGGTCGAGCTGGTACAATCCATTTATCAGCTGACCTCTGAGAAGGATCTTGCTTGTCTGCTTGTCCTTTATCAAGCAAAGTGAATGGTGAAACTCAATAATGACATTATTATCTTTTGTGAACTGAGATATGCTTATCAAATTTCTGGTTATGTTTGGCACATAAAGGATATGGTTGACAAGAAGGTTCGTATCATGTGTGGAGCTAGGGATAATTGACTTACCAACATGAGAGATAGGGAGTGTCGAACCGTTACCCACAGCCACAGAATCCAAACCGGCATACTCATCCTTGAGCTGGAGCTTGTTTAGATTGGCAGCAATATGAGTGGTTGCGCCGTTGTCGATCACCCACTCAGATCCAACATCCTCATGAAAAGAAGTAGGCGCTGCAATAAAAGCTTGATTAGCATGTTCAGAATAGGAATCAGGACCTTGAAAATTTGCATCAAATCGCTTGAAGCATTTATAAGCCACATGATTTGCTTTTCCACACAATTGGCAGAAAACTTTGGATCGGCCATAAAAACCACCGCCTCTAACACGGAAACGTCCACCTCGATTTCCACCTCTTGTAGAATAATTATTGTTGTTGTTCATAGCAACGTGAGCAACTGGTGAGGAATTGTTCGGTGTGAATTAATTTTGCTGCAGTCGCAGTTCATGATTGTGTAGAGCAAACTGCACTTCAGGTATAGTAAACTTCTCTGCTCGCGCTGTGAGATTAACTACGACGGCATCAAATTCGTTGCCCACGCCTTCAAGGATGTAAAGTATGAGTTCTTCATTTGAGATCGCCTGTCCAGCAGCTACAAGCTCATCCACGATCTCCCGCATTTTACTGATATAATCATCAACATTCAGAGCTCCTTTTCTTAAATGAATGGAGTTGACTTCGCAACTGTAGAATTCTCGCCTTGGAACAATTCTGAAATAGTTGCTCAAGGACTGACTAGATCTCAAACGCCGTTGAGCATCGAACAACATGCCCTAGCATCTGTTCTGAAACAGAAGCCAGTAACCAACTCATAAGAAGTTGATCATTCTTCCCCCACTGCAGATAAACCGGATTAAACTCAGGTAACTGAACGACAGATTCGCCAGAATCCGGCGAATCAGAGGTCGTCGCTGCCACAAACTTCATCGGAGCAGGAATATAACCGAGAAGATAGCCATCGAGTCCATAAGCTCGGGCTGTGGAGAGCACCTGCGGCCTCCAGTAACTGTAATTTGCTCGATTAAGCTTGAGAGAAATAGTAGGTAGGTTGATCACAGTAGCCATTGAATCAGATCAGAAAACTAAAAAAGAGAGGAAGAAGACGATGAGAAGCTCGAAATTGGCTCAGGATACCATGTTAACAATCACTCATGCATGCATTCATGCATATTAGGTTTGATTATTTAGAAAGAGAAATGAAAAATGAATCAATCTATTATTCATTCAACTTAAGTTCGGCACTGTGATTACAAAGCTTTATATATGAATCATAACAACTTCTAACAGAAAGAAGAATCTAGAGAACTTCTATAACTGCCTATCTTCTAGAAGAGTAGAAAAGTCAAGATTCTAGAAGTTTAACTTAACCATTTGCAGTTGTAACCTAATACTTACCTTCCCCTTCTTCTTCCTCTCTCTCTGAATCTCATCATTCTCATCCGCAGAAAGAGCTCCGGCTATCGGAAAAACCTGCCTCCAGGCTCCCGGGGCTGGCCGGTTCTCGGAGAAACTCTGGAGCTGGGCAGGCTAGGGTTTCAGAAGTTAGTAAAACACAGGATGCAAAACCACTCCATCCAGGCATTCAACACGACGCTGTTTGGAGAGACAATGGCGGTGCTATGCGGCGCACAGGGCAACAAGTTCATCTTCACGAACGAGAACAAACTATTCAAACCCTAGTTCCCGTCGTTGTTGAGGAAGGTGATTCTCCCAGATCTAGGTGAAGGGAGATCTATGGAGCTGAAAACTGAATTCCGTAACTTCCAATACGACGCGCTCAAGCCGGAGGCCTTGAAGCAGTACCTACCGGCGATGGACGCATTGGCTCGTGCGCACATGGACGACGGTACTGGATCGAGTTGTAAATTGGAGGTGAAGATTCTTCCATGGGTGAAGAAATACACCTTTGAGCTGGCGTGCAGATTGTTCATGAACGTGGTGGATTCGGAGCGGATTGGGAGGTTGTTGGAGCCCTTTACTCTGGTGAGTAATGGGATGATATGCCTGTCGTTAAACTTGCCGGGGACGGACTTCCACTGCGCTCTGAGAGGAGAGAGAGTTGTGCGGGGTGAGGTGATGAGGATTGTTAGAGAGAGGAGGGAGGAGCTGTTGATGAAGAAGAAGCAGGTTGAGGTAGAGGGAGAAGTCGATCTTCTGTCGAAGATGGTGATGGCGACTGATGAAGATGGGAAATATCTTAGTGAGAGCATGGTTGGTCACGTTATGCTTGGTTTGCTAGTTGCTGGACAGTATGAAGTATCCTCTGCTATCACCATTGTCGTCAAGTATCTTGCTCAACTTCCACACATTTACCAGCTGGTTTTTGAAGGTAAACAACTTTCCCCTACTCCTCCATATATAAGGAGCGGATTCGGTGAGAAAAATCCTCCCGTGAGAAAGTTGCTTGATTATCTTTACGACGTTGCTTGGTTGTGTTCATGTTGTTGCTTGATTACAAACATTGTTTGGTTGTGCTTTAGTTGTTGTTTGATTACTTTCTTTTATGATTGTGTCTTAAGTGTTGCTTGATTGCATATCGACCATTGATTTGTTTAAATCTAATGGATAAGATTTATTCTTTCTTCTCGGTGAGAAAAAATCCTCCGATGAGAAGAAAGAATGAATTTTATCCATTAGATATAAATAAATTAATGGTTTATATTTGTTCAAGCAACAATTATAGCACAATTAAAAAAAATAATCAAACAACAACTAAAGCACAATCAAACAACAATCTGAACGCAATCAAGCAACATCGTGAACACAATCAAGCACCTTTCTCACTATGAATTTTTCTTATACGCTGTAATAATGCATCACTCACGCTGTAATGAAGTTCATTCCTGTACATGAGTTCGTATTTGAACGTACCCATATATATATATAGAGAGAGAGCTGTCATCACGTACTAAAATTAAGTTTTATGCTAAATAGGAATGAATCTTAACCATTGGATTAATAGTATAAATGGTTGAGATTAAAGCATCAAATATCACAAATTAAGCGTGAAATCTGATAAAAAGTTTTAATGTCAAACATTGATATTTTTAGATGAGTGGTATGGATTTATTCTTAATAGCACAAACTAACTTTTAGCATATGATCCACTATCTATAATTAAATTGTATGTACATATATTATATATGTTGTATATTCCTATAATTAAATTGCAGAACAAATGGAGATTGCAAAATCCAAAGGGCTAGAGGATGGGATGGTCCCGCTAAATCCCGTTCGGGATGGGATGGTCCCGCTCGGGATGATGCACGGCCAGGGGGAAATGCTCGCAAATTGTCCATCCCATTCGGGACGGACTCATTCCGTTCGGGATGGGCTGCGACCTTAACGTATAAAACTTGGTTTTTGAGCTATTTTTCATTCCTTTTCGAATCCTTTCAATCCCTAAGATTAATATATGATATGAAAGCATGTTGAGCATGAGAATATGGTTTGATAAGTGTTTGATTTTGGATTACGAGTATGAACGATGTTGAATGCGATTGAGGGGAATTATGACAATCATATTGGGATTGAAGTGATTATGAGATGATTATCCGATTCTGATTGAATTTGCTATTGTCCTAGATCGTTTATCCTAATTAGTTGACCTTGATTATTGTACTCCCTCCGTCCCATTTTAATAGGCCCCTTTCTTTTCGGCACGGAAATCAAGAGTTGTGAGTTTAGAATGAGTTAGTGGAATGAATATTTTATTGTTGTGTGTGAAAAAGTTGCCATTTTTGGAAAGAGGCCAATTTAATTGGGACGCCAAATTCGGTAAGTGGGCCTATTCTAGCGGGACGGAGGGAGTAGGAGTTTGAGGTCGGAGGATAGTTAAGCTCGTACTAGCGGGAAAGCATCTATACACAAAACCAAATACCAGGTGGGAAACTATTTCAGTAAAAACCAAAATGCGCGTTTTCATTTTCAAAATGTGTTATAAATGTTTTGCTTTAAAATGAGACTGCTATGCATGTTTTGTGCTATTATATCTGTCATCTGTCGTTTCCCAACGACAAGAGAGAATAACTAATGAGTTTAGAACCAGGTTCTCATAACTGCGCTAGAACTCAATTAGTAGTATGGAGTAGCGACTCCATATGATTGGGAACTGGAAGACATAAGGTGGAAACTGTTGTATTTGGTTTAAGTGATTGTGAATGATGATAGTAAACGATCGGGTCTCAAAAAGGATTGCTGAGACTAGTGCACTTAGATGACAGTAGGTTGAGTGTGTTTACATTCCTGACTGATCATCGTAACTTGGAAGTCGGCCAATTTCCAGTTACAACACTGAAACATATATAATATCATGTAAATAGCACGCGTGTGAAAATAAAATGTTTTGGATAGCGTGGTTCTTTTCAACAAAACCCCACGTCTATCTGTGTGAGTTGCATAACAATGTTTCATATATAACTGTATGTTTTCGGGCATGTTTCTCATTGGGTACGAAAGTACTCAGCCCCTCGCGTTATTTCTAAAACGTGCAGGTTAAGCAACAAGGATGGGAGTTGCGGGGTGTAAGCTGATGAAGTGAAGGTGTTTTGAAAAGTTAAACAGATCCTGTGACATGTATCTCCATATACATGTCACCATCACGCTACACACACTGCTGCACCACACTCTGAATTTCCCCTTCCCTTTTGAATACTTACAATCTGTAAACTTTGTTATGAAACTTACTCGAAGTACTATTTCTTTTCGTTACTTATCCTTTTATTTAAATTAAATCTTCCGCTTTAAATTCTTAAAATGTGTTTGATAAAACCTGAAACATCAATGTAACGTGGCCCCAAATTGGGAAGGTCAGTTGGGGGCGTTACAAATTTTCTCTAAAATAAAAGTAATATTATATATAATATATATATTTATTTACATTTGAGCTCTGTTTTATAGATAATATTCCATAGAATAATGATCATAAAATTCTATATTTTGAATAAAAACATTGAAAATATCTTAAATAAAAAATTATTTTTGATATATATATATATAATGAAATATATATTCTATAAAAGAAGATATATATGAAATAATATTAATAGTATATTGTTATCATTTTTATACACTAAAATATAATAAAACTCTTTGAATAAATATAATCAAGTTATTTATGAAAATTATTACTTTATAATGAGTAAACTCAATAGTTTAATTATTATACCATTATTGTTGCTAATGTTATAATTATTATACCCTCCAGTTTATTTTAATATAGATGGTATTGCTTACTCCACACCAGGCCACCTCTACAACATGAATTCAATGTCAACCGTTGCTAGTATATTTAATTACCATGAGAAATGTATGGATGTTAGTTAATTAATTTGGTGGAGTGTCATTTGTCCTACTATTCAATAACAAAAATAAAAAAACACACTAAAAATAGCATCGAAACGCATGTGCTCCTTGACTTTCTTCTTTTTATAATACATAAATTCTTTAAGGGCAGCAATATCCTATTCAACATCACACCTCATACAAATCTAACACGATATAAATGCGTTGAGTCAAACCATTTTTAATTTGATTCAATTTTGGATCGAAACTATGAAACCCAATTAAAATTTGTGTTGGATTCGTGCTGTTGTTCCATCGTAACTCGCCTGCACCCTCTCACGGCCTCCCACTTCATATCCGCCCACATCAAAAGTAGACATTTTGTCCCTTGTTTGCAGTCCAGTGGTGAAAGCATTTTATCTATGATCAAGAGGTCATGATTTGATTTTTATAGTAACATGTAGTGTGCGTGTTTAAATTAATGTAAAATAGACCTCTTACATTTAAAAGAAAAAAAAAGAATAAGTTTTATGTATTCTTTTTTGTTGTGAATTGAAGCGATTGCAGACACAAATAACTAACTGAAAATAAATGACATAAAAAATTATAGTGGTTCGAGCGTAAGCTCTGCGTCCACTCTTCAAGCCTCCTTGGTGATGATATTATTATGGTGAAGAAAATACAAAGTATGTGACAATTACAATTGGTGGGGAGCAAGGATATTTATAGGGAGATATTCCTAAATACATAAGGAATATAAAACGTAATATATATTTAAACCTAAATCTATCTAAAATAGATTTATATCTATCCAAATCTAATACCAATAAGGATAAATCTTGTCTAACAAGAAAATAAGATATACATAATATATTTTCTATATCTATCCAACTCGAACTGCTCTTCGAGTTCCTCGACCTACACAGCTCGATCCACTTTACCGGACTAGTCTCCTCGAACTACTTCCTCGAGTTATATTGAGACTACTCCAACATTTTTAATAAAATAATTGGCTGTGATGAATGGTAGCATTTGAATTTTAAAGCCCGTAACCATCATTTTACTTATGACACTTAATTAATGTTTGTCTCCTAATTTTTTTTAATCTTAATACTCCTTTTTTATGCTTTACTTGTTATTGTTTATGTAATATATTATTGCTTAATAAATACTAGTATTTCACCCCAGTGTGAGTTATGACTTATACCCAAGTTTCCTTATTTAAATTTTAATTCAATATTTTTATAATATTTATATTTTATGATCATATAAAGACGTGATTATAAAGATATGAGATCATCAAAATTCAAACTTATTAAATAAATATTTTCGAGACCAGCTAATAAGACAAACACATGGATAAAAAGAAAGAAAATGAAACTACATCAAAAAAGGTAATGCTTTAATTTCTATTAAAATGAAATATACTTCATTTTCTCAAACACAGGCGAATTATGACCTATAAATACACGATGCTCAGCCTTTGTAGTTACTTGAAAAACAAACATGGAGGCCTTCCTACTGTATCTTGTTCCTCTTCTTCTTCTTACCCTCTCCCTCTATCTTGTCTTGTTCCTTTCGAGAAAGGATTCCGATGATCAGAAAAACCT
>JAPKLW010006386.1:0-17512 GCA_026898455.1 Plectranthus barbatus | reverse complement strand
TAAGAAAATGATCTAAACATCACAAAATCAGTCAAAGAACTATAAGGCAAGTTAGTGAAAATCCTAACTTATCAGTGATCCGCACATCAATAATCCATTTCCGTCGATCCAGATCTAGAGATCAGAAGCTGGAGTTCATGTATTCCGTAAATCTATCCTCTACAATTAAATATTAGGATCATGCATAGGGTTCGCCTGATTTATTTAACCTTGGCTGAAATAATAAAAGATAGTTCACGTTGTCTGTTTAGACTCAGATCCTATACATCAGTCATCACGGGGTGAAGGACATCGGTCACGGCATAAGTGGTAGGGAATAGGTAGTCTTTTCTGTATCTCTCGGATGTCCCCCTGCATCCCACTCATTCTGTCATCCATCTCCTCGAACCTCTGTGCCATGTCAACCTGATCAGCAACATAGTCGGTCCCAACAACGGTGCCAAAACTTAATGCGGTATTTATTTTCAACAAATGAACACCTCACTTAATCGTACGCAATTAAGGCACAAGTAAAATTTATAGAGCACGAAGAACTCACTTTGCATGCAAATCAAATACTAGCTACTACAACTACTAAATATATCCTAGTAGAATACAAAATCGAGATGATTGATTACCTAGGCAAGAAATCAAAATAAAATTGAACAAGAGAACAATGAACAACAAAACACTCAATAACTCAAGCAATTGAACAACTTCTATCACAAGCATTCAACAACCAATCAACAACACTCAAAACAACAATGTCAGTCTCAACAATATTACTATAAAGCAATCAATCTAGTAAGGGAAAGAAACAATTTAGGAAAATCGAGGATTTAGGAAGGAAGATCCAATGGACCTACAATTGATAATCGAACTCCTACAAATTGACATTAATCTTGATTCTATTGATCAATTTATCTGAAACTAGTCAATTACCTTTGGACCGGTGAAAAGACTGTGGATCATTGATAAACTCGTATTTTGACTCACTTATCTATCTTATTCTATGTTATTTTCTATAGTTTTGTTTGATTTATTAGTCTATTTTATGCACGAGTCGATATTATGAGGTATTACGCATGGTATGGTGACATTTTGTAGGTTTTTGGGCCAAAAAGTGGATAAAATGATGAGGGGATCGAAGTGGACAAGTCTTGGTTTTGACCGATATGAGTTTGCGTCGATCGATGTGGAAAAATAGTCAGAACACAAGCGAGGGCAGCTTCTGGGCACTATTGAGGTGAACCTAAAGAGTCAGAATGACTTCAAGGCCATCACTCTGAAGTCTGGGACGAGTTACAACGGTCCCGAGATAGTTTTGGATGATTTTAGAGTTTAAAAGAAGAAAAATCTCATGAGAGATGCCTCTGTTTCAACCGACGCACATCACATATCGGTCGATGCAGAAGCTCGACATAAGGAGCTTTCGAGCAACAAAGAGGACTCGACACGGGTTTTGACGAAGAGGTACACATCAATCGAAGCACCTAGCATCGATCGGCGCGTAAGGAAGCAGGTAGCGATTGATGCGACATCAAATTGGTTTATGTAAATAAGTACTGAAGAGAAACATCCATTTAAACATAATGGAAAACACTGTTATGTATCATGACAGAATAACTTTATCATAAATAACTGATAATCCTCAGTAACATAAATGGAAATAAGTTTTATTCAAAACATCTCTTCAAAACTCAAACATTGTTTAACATAAATACAAAGTAAAAACTCCATCAGCTAGAGCAACAACTCTAGCATCTTTCTTGGAGTTGGTTATCCCGCCATCTTCAAGCTTTATTATCAGCTTGATCCTCTGCAAAGTATAGCAAACATGATTAGTAACCTTAGTAACCACTACCCACTAAGGAGCAGAAAACTGATACTAAACATGTTTCAACAACAAATGCAAGCACGATGTTGCTGAAGTGAAGACGAACATGGAAGTGCTGAAGGATGATGTTGCTGAGTCCCAGCAACAAATGGCACAAACTGCTACTTCTTTTTCCTCCACCTTTATGGCTGCACTCAAAGAGGGGGAAGAAAGAAGACTTGTTGAATTAGAGTAGAGGAAGAAGGAGGAAGAAGCACTAGCTGCGGCTACTGAAGAGCGCAGACTTGCACTTTAAAATCTGAAGAAACAAGAGATGGATTTGAAGATCAAGATGCTGGAGATGGAGAACGAGAAGATTGTTAAGCAGCTAGAAAGAGAAGTCAAGGAGAGGGAGGCTAGCAAGGCTTATCTCGAAAAGTTCATGCAGATGACAGTGAGCAAATTTGACGAACTGGACAAAGGAAAGAAGCCAGCTCCTGACTCCTAAATTTCTTAGCAAACTTTCTGTACATCTTTTTGATCTTTTCCAATTTAATTGTACTTGTAATGATCAAATCATAAATGAAAATTGGATAAGATTTAGACAATTCTCATTGTCCCCTTCTGATTTTTTGTGCGTGTCTTAGTTGATATACACTCTTTGTGTATTCAACAAAAATGCACGTGGATGCTGAGATTACTTGTCTTTGGATTGATTGTGAATGGCTGTTGGTTTTAATTGGATGCTAGAATTCTTAGCATATTCCTTGCAGCATTTACTTGTGTTTTTAATTGAAATATTTCCCAACACTTGTTGAGGGGGAATTTTTATTAAAATCAATCCTGCTATATATAAGTTGGATAAACTCTGAGTTTGACTTTTAGAATATAGCTCTGATACTTAGAAATTTTCATGTAAACTTAAACATTTTTCCTCTTAGATTCAGCAAGTGATAGTAAGCTTTGATCGCACCAAAAAGGGGGAAATTGTTGGGAATTATTTGTAAATTCCTCCTTTAGATCAAAATTGCAAAAGATTTTGTTGAATCAAAGCCTTAGTAGATTGGTCGATCACTGCTAAAATCTAGCATAGTCTAGCAACTCCTATGTAATGTCCTGTTTAGGAAAAATATCGAGTTGTAATAGATTAGGAAGTGCTTGAAAAGATTGCTGAAAGATTCAGCAAAAGAAATGAAGAAAATCAAGTCAAGTGACTTCGGGATGCTAGAGGAATTCTCAGCAGATGGTAGCTGCTAGAGAAATCAGTAGACAAGAATGACTGCTAGAGATGATAGCGGTCAAGTGCTAAGAAGAATGATTGCTAAGGCGTTAGCAATCATATGCTGAGAAGAGACTGCTAATCGGAAGCAAAGAAAATAGCAAAATGCTACAAGACTTAGCATTTGCTAATGCTCAGTAGACAGAAGCAGAAGATAGCAGAATGCTAAGGAAGATAACATTCGCTAGCATACAAGCAGATTGCTAACGAATAGCAATCAGCAATCAAGATCTATATGATGAAATACGCATCTGCAGAAGGAGTCAGCAGATTGAAGAGCGGATTGCTAAGAAGAGCGTAGCAATCAAGAGACTAAGCAGATTGTTCCAGCATTCTCCGAGAATGCTAAACAAAGAAAATATCTAGCAACGATCTCTAAATACTACCGTTCTGACAAAGGTACAATGAAAAGACAAAAGCTTTCCCGAAGTAGGTCGGAAGTTACTGTACGACGCCGCAAAGGACGGATAAAGTTGAATCCCTTTTGGACGAAGAAGCTGTTGTGTCTAATGGTGCTGGAGATTCAAAGTTTGAATCCCTAGATATAAAAGACAAGTCCAAACAGAGAGACGACTACTACTCGAACAACTACTGCTCATTCTACACAACAAACACAAATTGAAAAATCAAGAGATTCTTTTGTCAAAACGAAAAAGGAAAAAGAGTAGTCAGTTGAGAGCCCACATTTAAGAAGAATCTTAAAAGCTCTCAACAACAAGTGTCACTACATTGGATACCCGACACTGCATTCAATAGATTCCTTGACTTTGTTAAAAAACTCTTCAATCATTGGGATACCTTCCAATCATAGGAAGGATCCAGCAGTCACATCTCTGAAAAGGGATTGACTCTCACGGGCAACTGCCGCAGAAACCAGACAAAGTTTGGGAGAGAACTATAAAATCTCCATTCCAGCAACGGACAAGTTTTACGAAGGTGTCGCCCTTGACTTGGCCGGAGCTGCGGACTAGAAGATTGAAGCGTCGGAGGATAGCTTTGTAGTGGCTAGGTCGAAGGTTCACTACCTGCTACAAGTGTTCGACAAATCCTAGTACTTCAATATCTTTATAGCGAATTCTTAGCCATACGGCTAAGGAGTGGACGTAGATCTATTGGATCGAACCACTATAAACATTGTGTGCTCTTTACTGTTTTATTACATATTGTTTGTGTAGTGATTTGAAACCTAGCAACGATAGTTGCTAGAGTATTTGCTTGAAGAAACCCTAACTTCAACCTCGAGCTAAGACTTTTTAAAGAACTTAAGTGCAAGATAATATTTAAACTTCCACTGCATTCGTGTGTGTTTGCTGATTATTATTCACCACGATGACTCTGATCTGGGACCAACAGAAGGTCAACGCTGACATGGCGTGTCGTCCTGGGAGGCTATCGAGGAGAGATTTGCGTTGATTGATGTGGCTTGTATGTCGGTCAACGCGAAAGGTTTTACTACGGGAAATTGTAATTTTTTTAGCAAATTCTTCCTTGTTTAATTCCATACGTTGTGGGGATTATTACTCTACCTATATAAAAACTTGTACTTGAGTTTTTAGGGTAGACAATTAATTTTCAGAGTTTGATATTATTTTCTAAGGCATAATTGGAATTGTATTTTTTTTTTGGAGCTTGAAGACATTTGATGGATTGAAATTGTGTTCTTGAGACTCCGTTTTGATCAATGCAAGTTTATTACAAGTTTTATCTTTTCATGATGTTTATTGTTATGAATATGATTAACTAATTTATTAATCAGATTCTAGGGTTTCAAATCTATCCTGGCTGCATGTTATAGATTAATTTGACCTAATGCCTTTCCTTGTACGATTTGTGAAATTTTGTGCTTTAATTTAAACCTAGATTTTTTGGCCACTCATTTAGCTTATTAGTTAATTAATTTGAGACTCAAAAGGTGATAATTAATTAACAGGAAAAGGATTTCACAATATAATCAATTATTCTTGTCTTAAAAAAAAGTGAATTAGGTTATAGGATTTAATTTGTTGATTTATGGAGTCATTGAATTATTCTTGAGACCGAGAGGGTAAAGGAAGTTCGATAATCTACTTTGTAAATTGTCAAACCAAGAAGTTTACAATATTTTTCTTATTTCCTTCTTTCAAGGAATTAAATTGGTATTTGATAGATTTATATGTTCATGTCATGAAGGATAGTAATAAAAATCCCTAGAACTTGAATCTTCGCATTCGATTGAAAAACCTATTTGCTACTTCTGTCTGGTTTTATTTTATTTGATTTGAAAATTGTTTTCAAATTAGTTTTTAATTTTAATGCTATCACAACCTCTCAAATTCTATTTTCTCAAACAATTTTCTGAGAAGCTGTAATTCAGTACTTATGATTGTTCGTAATTTCATTCCTCGTGGGATCGATAATTTCCATTTGCCGCTATATTGTTAGCTCTGCTAAGTCTTTAATAATTTTAGCGATCACAGTGTTGCTTTTATTGACTTCGAGGAGGTGAGATCACACTCCGAGCCAACAAAAAGAATATCACCTTTGTGATCGAGAAGAGCAAGAAGAGGTCGGAGTGTAATCAAATCTCCACTACTAAGGAAGATGAGGAGTTTGAATCTGAGGAAGAGGAAGCAGCTACCATTGAGTGGGAGCGTGGAAACGGAGGGGTGAAATTAAAACCTAATCCACTTCTTTCCGAGCACACCACCATTATCAAGGACCGCAAGGTTTATATGGTGGACACCAAAGGTCAGCGAGTCTGGACCTGACCCCATTGGTATTGATTTGAGGTACCGTCGAGCTGCTACTTAAATCGAGCCCTTGTTGGGAGGTAACCCAGCCTTTTACTTGCTTTCTTTTCAATTTTTGTTTTTTATTTTGTGTTTTCTCTGCATTAATGTTGTTTTCAGCCAAAAAACGGAGTGAAGCATCGTTATCGAGCGATGCAGCCTAGCGTCGGTTGACACCAAGAGACCGATGTGAAACACTTCGACCCGAGGAGCAAGTTGCTAAGAAGGCTTCACGTTGACCGACACGAACGTGCGTTGGTCGACGCAAAGTGCCAGCAACCCAAATTCATAGCGTGCGATTTCTGGAAGCTCCGGGGGATAAAAAGTTGATGTCTGAGATCAACTACTAGGTATTGTCCCCTCTTTGGTCTGATTTTCAAACTTATTTCACTCATGGAGTTGAAAATAAGTTTGGGCGGATGAGGACAAGAGATGGAACATTCTATCCTTTTTATTTATTACATTTTCAGTATTTAAATTTTTGTCCAAATTCTTGAATTTGTACTTTTTTGTGAGAAAAATGTTTGAGTCTTATTACAACTTGAGTAAGGATATGTGATTTGAATCGTTTGATGGTTGAGTTGAATTTATTGTGATTATGGTTAAATGCCCATGAATGTAGAATACTGCATGATAAGATTGATTTGAAACTTTCACTTGCATGATGATTAAGTGGATTTGAAGTGAATTGTGGTAGAAAATTTTATATCCTGGTGTAAGATTTTGAGCCGCATTTTCATTTGATGTGAGATTCACCTGTATATTCTTATTTCTCTAAAACTTGTCTATTTTCGGTGTTGAAACTGCATAGTGTGCAGAAGTTTAGGAGATGATTTTGGGCCATCTTTGTTAACCAAATATCCTAAACACTATCCCTTCATAATTAAATTTTCCCTAGTTGGCCACTTTGAGCCTTCATAATTCTTTCCTTGTCTATGAGCTTAAGAATGTGTTGGTTCCGCTCGTATCTTGAGTTGTGGTATGTATGGGGTGGATTGATAGTGAATTGGGAATAAGAAATTTTAAATTAGTGGTTGGAGAAAGATGTGTTATAGAAAAGCTCTAAGAAAAAATAGAACTCTCATAAGCTTTCTGAAAAGAAAAGAATACAAAATTATTAAAAGAGCATAAGAGATTCAAAAGAGCTAGAAAAAAAATTGAGTTTGTTGATGTCTTTGAGGAGATAAGTGATAAACACTCATTTTGTGCATTTCGCTGATGTGAATCTGCTAACTATTTGCCTTGGATTAGATCATTAAGTGATATTTCTATGCCGATTTCATATTCTTTTAGAAAATGTTACGTTTGGTTTGGTTTTGGGTTGTTATGCAGGTTTGGTGCACAATTGAGTAATTTACAGGATATGAATGAGTGCCATGTAGCCAATCGATGTTTTTTTGCATCAGGAAGAGGAAGAAGTGAGAAAAGACTGCACCCAAATATGTTTTAGGCCAAAATTCAATGGAAACCCGTCCTGAAAGCAGTTGATGTTCAAAAAAAAGTCACAAATTCCTTCACACATGGAATTTGAGCTAATGAAGCATGCCAATAGATAGATCTTCGAGTTAGCTTTCCAATGCAACTGGAATCAGGTCAATCGGAGTTCGGGAGCGAAAGTTATGGCCAAAACCGTGAGACTGCGCAAGTTCGTAACGAACTCGGCGACCCACATGCAAAAGCGGCAATCGCCGATCGTGTTTCCGTGATCTTTTTTCCCCACAAACTTATTCCTTCCTTTGTATCGAATAAGTTTGGGGGAGGGGGATGTGATCGGGCAATGTGTGTTTCTACCCTTTTCTTTTTCTTTTTTCTTTAGTTTTTGAGTTGATATTTGACCTGCACTAATTGTATTAACGTGGAGCATCAGTTATGTATTCGTTTAAATTCCGTAATATTTTAGTTTGTCTTTCATTTTAGTGGGTCTGTAACTTGGGAAACTCTATCATTTTATTGTACTGGGAAGTGAATGGTTTCATATGGGTTTTATTTGCATTATTGATCAAAGTTAATGATGACAACTGTTTCTTTCTCATGAAACCTGTATTAATGACTTGCATATGACTTGATGAGGTGCATACTTTTACGGAATTGATTTTGGCCTCTAGGATATGCTTAGCCTGTGAGAATTTGAGCCTGTGTTCGTTTGATTGAGAGTATGTCACTGTGCACTTTATCTCAAGAACTTGCTCTGGTTTCTTTCTCAAAACTGCAAGAGGAATGTCATGAACTTAGAAATGATCTTAGACCATCGTTTCATAAGCCTCATTAAAACCCAAACACTAACCCACTACACAATCCTTTGCTTAACCCGTTAAGCCTGTAAACCTTTTCTTTCTGAACCGGATGATAGGAGGTGTGGATGGAGTTATATGGGTATCTGTTGATGGTAGGTAGTAATATGAAAGCAATTTTATTGGAGTACATAGTCCAAAGCCTTGTGATGGACAATATAGTCTTGTGATATTTTATCTCTAGAATAACCCCTTTGTGCCTGTTACTTCTCCCTTCTTGGTCTATGAGTTAAGGAGAACATCATAGTTATGTCTTGTCTATGAGAGAGTGCTATGAAAAAGGTTAACTGTATCTTGTCTATAAGATTTGGGTGAAATAAGTGTAATTGTTACAAGTGGATGAGAAATTTCTAAATTGATGAACAAAAGAAGGTTGAAGAAGGTTGGGCCCTAATAAAAAAAAAAATGGGAGAGTTATTAGTGTACAAGTTAGTCAGTCAATAAATGAGTATGGTATGTGATGAGGAGACAATTTGTGTGAATGGAGTAATAAGGATGAATATGTTTAGTCACTTAGCCAAAAATTCCATACCTTCACCAATGTGCCTACATTAGAACCTAAAATAAAGACCTTTGTGATCTTTGTTCTAGCATTCCCAAAGTCAGTAGAGAGTTTAGACAATGAGCAAGCCTATGGTGGGAAAGTTGTACAGTTGACAATTTGAGAGTATACACTAGCCTTTCTTACAATTTGAGCGAAATTTGAGTGATAAACTATCCTGTGAGAAGCAAATTTCTAGAGGTCGAGATTGAAACTGTGATTGATTGCATGTAATTGATAATCGTTGCAGTTGTTGGTGTGGGAATCACAACCCCTTTTGTGTCTGAAACAATTTTTGATCAATAAATGCACCCCTCGTGTTTATCTTTTTCTTTCATTTGTTTTCCTCATTGTTCGAGGACGAACAATAGTTTAAGTTTATTGTTGGGAAATTTGGCTAAGTTTCCTCTCCCCAGTAGCTACTTGTTTAGATTCTAGTTTTGGTGTTTTGGTGGATCAAATCCTAAGTCCTACCAGCGTCAGTTGTCTCTAGATAGCTCTAGATCTCAAATGTAAAGTCCTGTTTAGGTCTTTTGAGTTGTAAGTCGCAGCTGATCAAGACTCATGCTGGCTACTGTTCACCAGCATGAGATGTACTTACCAGTTGAGAAAAGTCTCACCAGCAAGCGACTGACAAGACTCGTGCTGACACTGTTCACCAGCATGAGAAGAGCTACTGGCTGGTCACTGTTCACCAGTTGGGAAGGGTTTCATCAGCAGGCGGCTGACAAAACTCACCAGCAGAATAGGTGTTCTCACTGACACTGTTCACCAGCGGTGAAGCCACCAGTCATGGGAGATTCCAAGAGTTAACATCAGACAAATTGGTAGACTTACATTGTGCCAACGCAAGTCACCAGCAGAGACTTGCCAGCACAAAGATCACCAGCATGTTCTACCAGTCGGATGTTACCAGTAGAATTCAAGATTCGCTCTCCCAGAGTCTTAGAGACAAAAAGAAGATTCGTCTGAGGAATAAACTGACAAAGTATGACTTTAAGGGAGGATACCTTAAAGTCTATCAGTTCAAGACACCAGTTCCGATTCCTCGTACTGACGAATAGTGCCGTTCTGACATAAAGAGATCAATGTCAGATAAAGTGGACAAAAGCATGGCGCTTTCCGGAAATTCCTACCTGCCGCCGTCAGAAGGACATGCGAGGACAGAGACCTTTTCCGGATGAGTCCAAACGGCTAGAAATTTGAATGGGATCCCGCGTCTATAAATACCTGGGATCCATCAACATTCAATACTCTTCACCTACCGAAAGACTGAAAATTTATTACGCTCAAGCAAGCAAGCAAAACTTTCGAGGCTTTACTTAAAGCTTTTCCGTGTGTTGATTTATTCAAACACGAGACTTCAAGCTTCCAGCTTGTAAGTTACAGATCTCGTTGGTGTTCTTTCTCTTCTGAGGAAGTTCACAGCAGCTCTTGTGCCAGCCAGCACCTGAGTTATTACGGGCTTTTGCCGTATTAAGAAGATACGTTCTTGGGAGAACTAAACACCCACGCAGTCAGCTAAGGAGGTTGAAGTGACGTGCTCGCACTCCACCAGCTGAACAGAGTTGAAGAAGGAATCAAGACCGGGAGCGGTTGATCTAGCGAAGTGGTGGACAAGGGTCGCACCAGCTAGAGATAGATCGTAGGCAACTTGTACCTGATTACTCTATAGTGAATTTCCAGTGCTACGACTGGAGAGTGGACGTAGATCAGTTGATCGAACCACTATAAATCCTTTGTCTTTTATCAGTTTTCTACATTTCATATTGACTTAAAACCCAGCACCCAAGTGCTGGTGTATATCTGAAAACTGATATAACTGTGCAAACAAGGCTAAAAACATTCTAAGTCTTGAGCTACCAGCTGACGAGCCAGTTGCCAGTCAGCTGAGTACTCAGAGTGCCAGTTGACTTACCAGCTGACAAGGTCCCAGTCAGCTGAGTAACCAGCAGAGCGCAAGAAACGATTTAACACAGTTTCCGCTGCCAAGTTATACCCTGATAATCCGGGACCAACATCTCCTCCTACCAATAAAATATTAATTCAACTACACTCACAAAACATAGATAATTGTGCCAAAAGCAAATGAGACTAATGACCTGGGACGGAGGGAATAGTTAACTCTAGAAAAATAAGGTCAACATGAATTCATTGCATTATCCATTGATGTAAATGTTGCCATATGAATATAAATGTGGTCACATGAATAATACTTATTATATAGGTTACATTTGCATTTAATTATAGATTATGCATTATTCATGAATATAAATGTGGTCATATCCATATAAATATGGTCACATGAATAATAGTAATACATTTGCATTCATTTTTAGATTACATTTCATTTAGTAGTGATTTCCGGTTACTTTTGTAGTCATGTCTTGACATATAAGTAGGCTTGTAATCACTCTTGAAAAACACACTTGATTTTATAATAAACTTCATCTTTGTGTGTGAATTCTCTTTGTAGAGTATTTTATTTGTTTGAGAACTTATCAAGATTTGTTAGCAAAATCTTGTGACGTTCAACTATACCAAGGTTCTTGGCTTAATTTATAGCCAACGGGTGAAGATTTTGTTAAACTCTAGGAAAGATCAAATCATGTTCTCGATTTGGGGAGACCGCTGCTTATCTTTATACGATGAGTTTTTGAATCAATATATCCAATGGATTCTTCGTCCGTAACAAATACCAATTCTAATTTTAATTTTTACATAACACAAAAAAAAATCATGAATAATTTTTAACGTAGAGGATCTGAATTTATTCGATTTTTTTTTTTAAAAAAAAATTATTTCATAAAAGACTAAATTTTATATTCATTTTTAGTTCTCCCCCGAATTTATATATTTTTCTTTTACGTGAAATAGATGTTATTCAAGAATTTTAGTTCACAGTTAGGTTAGGGGTGATTCAATTGGACTGCTTGGATTGATATCGACTGAATTATCAAAATCAAGAAATTGAAAATAAAAAGTCGAATACTTTATCAAAATCGAATTGAATTTTTTTAACTTTGCTTCGATTCGGTTTGAGTTTATTGGATTTTTTTGTTGGAAGAAAGAAAAGATAGACATAAGATTTATGGAACATTGAGAACCTTTCTGGGCCGCATTCGAAACCGGGTATGGATTTGGGCATGGCTTTTAGAATTAATGGGCTTTAATATATTTTAACCATTTTTAAAGGTAATTGTCATATAATAATACTCCCTCCGTCCCACTCTATTAGTCTCATTTGCCTTTTTGTCTGTCCCACTCTATTAGTCTCATTTCCTAAAATGGCAAACTTTTTTACACTCATCAATAAAATATTAATTTCACTACACTCACAAACATTGGTTCTTGTGCCGAAACCATATGGGACTAATAGCGCGGGACGGAGGTAGTATAACATATAAACGTGATTTTATTATTAATATGTTTTTTGAAGTCGGTAATTATAACAAAAATATACTTTATCCTAAAAATTATCAATCAAAAATCAAAATTTATGATTATTTGTTTGTTATTTATTTATGAAAAAGCTAATTATTTAATTAAATTTAGTTATCGCATGAGTAAAGTGAGAAAATCTAATTAAATCCTACATCAAAAGTACATTCTTGTTAAAAATATTGTGTAGTTTTACTAATTGTCAAAACCATCACTTAAGGCCTGATTCTGATAGTTCAAGATGTCTATTCTAAGTGAAGGTCTCAGGTGTGAAGGTCTCAGGTTAGGCGTGCCTAATCATTTAGACGGGTTTTATCCATTAACTCAAACTCAAATTCATTTAATATATCCTAATTGAGGATTAATAAACCCTATTTGGGTGGGTGAACTCATTTGGGTATGGATAAAACCCGTCTAAACCATTTAGACATGCCTAACGCAAGTTTTTGCCCTATTTCTAATTGTTCTTAAGGTCTCAGTTAGAGTATTTGCATCATCTTTTTTCATAGTTGTCTGGACTCCAACCAAGGAAATCTCTCCTACAACAGAAGTTTAAGAAATAGGCACCCGACTAACTGCAGGCCATTTCATGTCAATTATGGTTATGAATCTTTTTGGAATCCATACTTTCATAACCATGATCATGACATAATCTCTCACAAACGATATTCTTTTTCGCTTAAAAATGCAATATATTATGATGCTTTATGTCAAGAGATGCATGTGTATGTGAGTTATGTCTTTGAGTTAGCTCCTTGAATGAACTTAGGGTATTTGGCCCAATTGTGTGTGCACCGCAACACGTGGTTTCATCGAATCATATCCTAGGCCCTTGTGCCTCCAATTATCATTCGGATACCTAAGAAGTCTCCAGTTATAATTCTGATAACTGTGAAGCTTTTTAGTTATCCTCTCGACAACTAGAATTTCTCACCGGCTTTGCATTTGGCTGCTTAGTGAGTTGAGGGTTGATTATCTGATCAACTCTCAATCCCATTCCCTTAGGCTGAAATTGAACCTGTTTGAGAATTGTCCTAGATGAATGGATGAATGTATTAGCTAGTCAGAGTGCAACTTGCTCTCATCCTTGTCATTAGCTTTCGTGCTAAGGACAATTTTGTTACTCAACTTATTTTATAAATTTCTCAAGTATTTATTAAATGATATAGGAAGTTTTCTATGCTTAAGATTTTCAATCTTCACGACATTAAACTCATTCATAATTTTTTTGAAATCAATTAATAAGCCTATGTTTTCCGATAAGGTAGAGGGCTCCGAGGTTGCTAAAGTGTGGCATGCACCTCCTATTGAAACTTGCAAGGTCATGGAAACTCCTAACATCACAAATATTTATAGGACGTGGCCACTTTTTTATAGCTCTAATCTTCTCTTCATCAACCTGTACTCAATTTGTGCTAACAACAAATTACCAAAATATACAAGCTTATCAGTACAAAAGATGCACTTTCATATTAGCCTACAAGTTCTCTCTATGTAGTACATCTAGAACATATCTCAAATGTTGTACATGCTCATCATGACTCTTTCTATAAACTAAGATATCATCAAAGTAGACCACTACAAATATGCCAATAAAAGCATGCAAAACATGGTTCATAAGACGCATAAATGTGCTAGGAGCATTAGTCAACCCAAAATGCATAACCTACCACTCAAACAAACCATGTTTTGTTTTAAAAGCTGTTTTCTACTCATCTCCCTATCTGATCCTAATCTGAAGATACCCACTCCTCAAATCAATCTTAGAAAACACAGAACAACCATGCAATTTATTTGGCATATCATCGAATTGAGGAATAAGATGCCGATACTTTACCATAATGTTGTTTATGGCTCAGCAATCGCAACACATCCTCATAGTTGAATCCTTCTTGGGTACTAGGAGAACATGAATCGCACAAGGACTAAAACTCTCTCTCATGTTCCCTTTTGCTATCTACTCGCCAATCTACCTCTCCAACTCCTTTTTGTTCTCCGGATTGGTTCGGTAGGCTGGTGGTCTATTTAGTAGTGTGGCTCCAGGCACAAAATCGATCTGATGCCCAATCCCTCGAATCGGTGGCAATCCAGTTGGTGTCTTATCTGGGAATACATAAACCAAATCCTACAAATGAGAGTAAATAAAAGGGGGTAGAGAATCCAAAGTGTTAATCAAAACCAAATTCTCCTTATGGATTGCATCCCAGGAATAAGAGTTGACATGACGCGGAAACGACTTGAACGAAAATGAATGATTGGATGGAAATTCAGCAACCCTAATTTGACCCTTCAATTGGCGTATTCCAGACGAGTCTTATATAAGCCCCAATAAACTGATGAACTAACGATGCCGAATCGGTGTAGATGCTACAATCGGATGTTTAAGTTTGGTTGATAAGTCAATTAGAATCTCAAGGTACTCCACGAAAATTCTTGAGCTCACAGATAATTGGAGAATAAAACTCACGAATATTATAAAACTTAAAATTGAGTTTACTATGAAAACATGAAGCCTTATTTATAGGGTGAAAAATAAAATCTCTAATACTAATCTAACTAGGAATATAAATCTTAAAAACATATAAAATCTATAAAGATATACAACAATTATATCTTGAAAATTAAACATCTAGAAGGAAAATAAAATCTAATGGAGTAAAAATTCGAAATTATTTAAATTTAGCCCAAATCAAATCAATTAAGCCCAAATATCATAATTAAATTAAGCCATTTTGCAGGTGCTTATTTTTCTTTATTTGCACCTTCTCTCTTTTCTTTTCTTTCTTTTTTTTTTCTTTTTTATCATATGAGGTTTATCAATTTTTCTTTCATTCCTTCCAACTTGGATTCCTTACTCGAACATATTCGCAATAAACTTATGACATATAGGCTCAAATCTCACGATTTTTTGTCTAGGCTCAAGTATTAACACACACAAATTAGAGCAATTCAAAAGTTCAACATTAACATGCCTGAGTCTCAATGATTCTGCCCTATCATAAGCTCAAGTGAAGTTTCAACTTCATGTGCCCATCATAAAAAAATTTCAAGCATAAGCTTAACACACACAAGCATACAAACAAGCAATCTTAACACAATCTAAGCTACTACTATAATGCCTAAGTGGCAGGGAGTAAGCAATAAAAGAAAAGTGTTACCCATCGGCATCCACTAGAACCTTCGCTACTCCCGACCTTATTTGTGTCCGCTCAAATAGAAAAACAATTAAACATAGGCTCTAATCAAACATCATCCACACATTCCCAACAACCTAACCTCAGAACATCTGTATTCACCCCAAGTCTCTCATCCTCAAACTTGTTCCTAAGCATATCAAAGAATCGCCAAAAGACTCAATCACGGGGAACAATGGAACCAAAGGCAAATACGATCATAATAACACCTTATACTTTAATGTGCAAGGTAGGAGCTAGGAATCGATGTCCTAATATCATTTTCTAGTCAAAAGATCATGCTAGAATAGATAGAGAACGAATGCAAGTTTTAGTCATTTCACTTTCCATCTTGCCGATCACAATAAACATATGACATTTAAGCTCAAATCTCACGATGTTTTGCCTAGGCTCAAGTTTTAACATGCACAAAATAGAGCAATTAAAAAGTTAAATGTTAACATGCCTCAATCTCAATAATTGCGCCCTATCATGAGCTCAAGCAAAGTTCCAACTTCATGTGCTCATCATGATTAAATCTCAAGTTTGGCACACACAAGCATACGAACAAGCAATGGCGTGGAGTAAGAGATAAAAGAAAAGTATTACCCATCGGCATCCACTTGAACCTCCGCTACTCCCGATCTTATTTATACCAACTCAAATATCAACACAATTAAACGCACGTTCTAGTCAAACACCATCCACACATTCATCACTCAATCCATTCAACGCACATCAGAACCACTAAAGCAACCAGTTCAGTTCAAAACATTCAATCACTTGTACTAAAAAATTCGTTAATAAAGCACCATCACAAAGAATACGACAATGAATATCGAACACAATCCATAGCAAACAAAACATTCAACACACAATCAACATCCATCCAAAATCCTCACAAATTATCATAATATAACAAATCAAAATTAAATCCAATTTAAATCATAACAAATCACAAGATAACAAGAGTAGAGAGGAGATAGAACATAACCGATAGTTATCCCATCCGCCCAAACTTAGTCTGAAGGAACTAAGTTTGAAAGAAAGGCTGGCAGGTGAGCAACAACATGTTGGGATGGTATGCTAAAAGAATTTATGATTAAGTGTGTTTGCTTGATACACTGGTCTTCATAAATGTGTTACATCAACATAGTTGATATTTGATATAACAAACATACGATACGAACTATAATATCCTATTATCTCGCCTATAGGGATGATCATATGGTGTGAAAGAGATCATAGAGGATCATATGAGTCATTTGAATAGCGAGGTATAAATTGTATCACAGCTGAGACAGTCCATGGATAGCCTGTCGATTTAGCCTGCAACACATCAGTTCATAAGTGAGCTTATCCTAGCTACTTGATATGTCGGTACATCTTTATGTATTCATGGGATCAACAATGAGATGTGTCATTCTCATTGACATATGAATGAGCCAGATGTCTAGATACTTGTTATGACCTTAAACCTAATGGAAGGCTAAGGGGCATACACAAGTTGACCACACTTTGACTTGCTATGGTGGCGAGTCTTACATGTACTCTTATACCTGCATCTTGGGTGTGGCGGTTTGTGTGTGGCCTGCTTAGGTTAGACATGTAGGTAATCATATTCATTTAAGGATGGGGACATTCCCTGAGGAGCTAACAATGTTCATTATGCTAAACCCTGCAAGTTGAATTATTTAATTCAAGTATAAGTGAAAATGAGTGAGTGGTACTACTCAGGAAATCAGAGATTAATTAATTGTGGCTGATTGTCATAAGCCAAATTAATTAATGAATGTCCGGAACCTTGAATATATGGATCATTCAAGTTTAATGCAACCCGTTCCAAATAACGTGATAATAAAGGGGTGAGTCAGCATTGTTTCCTTGGTGAAGGTAAAAGAATATTTTATTAATTAATTATATTCTGGGTTGGACATAGAATTAATTAATAAGGAGGGCCCACTTTATTATTTGCATTTGATCCTTGTTCTGACCCACAAACTGCTCAGAGCCCATTAGCATTAGGGTTTTCCAAACCCTAATACTATATAAACCCCTTATCTCTATTAGATCAATGTTGGTTACAAAAATGATACAAATTTAGTACAACAGTACTGGATAGAGAGAAAAGTGATTGATCATTGCTATTTCTAACAGATTAATTATAGAACAGTGGAAAATAAATTTGTAAACCCGAAGGCTATCGAACCCACAGGGAAGAAAT
>JAPKLW010006385.1:0-17517 GCA_026898455.1 Plectranthus barbatus | reverse complement strand
CCAAAAGAGACAGTTTAGCATGGCACGTAACCATACCGCACAGCCCTTAAAGCTTTTGTTATCTTTAATTTAAATCAATCCTAGATTACTTGTGAAAGAGGTCTACGCAAGCTACACTCGTAGATGTTTACGCAAAGCCCTCCCACTATTCACATGACCACTCAGGCACTGTGTCATCCTTGAGATATTCCTTGACCAGGATGCTGTTGCATCTAAGCCTAAATTCGAGAGCTAGATAGTCAGCTGACAGAAAGAACTCCTCTCCATTAAGATTGAAGTGTATCTCATTCTCTGTGACAGTGGAATTGTAGGCGACTACCTTCAGTAAATCCTTGTAAAAGGAATGAGGCTCTTTGGTCAGAAAAGTCTCAAGACCATTGGCCTGTAGTTTCTCCATCACCTCATTGAAAATGTCAAGAGCTTTCAGTTCTGCGGCCTGAACCCACTTATATCCAGGATACCGTTCTTTTCGATGGAGATTTTCCCAAGATCGTTCACAATGCTAGGTGAAGGATCCATTTTCTCTAAAGATATTACATGGAGCAAAGAAGCATGTACTGATATGAAGTGACAAATATTACTTTGTGACAAGGTATTTATTGGAGATCTCTATGCGACGATCGATGAGTTTGAATTAAATGCAAACCACTGCGTCGCATGATATGAAGGCAAAGAAGACATAAGGAAAAGTGTATAGCCTCAGTGCATAGTCAAATCATGGAGATACGATCACAATCTCCCAAATCTCACGATTAATTCCTTGGAAAGGAGTTCAGACACTACTAGGTCACAAAGCTGAATCACAATAAACTATGAGACGTGTCCAGTTAAGAAAGTGAAGTTATCACAAATTCACACAAGATTGAAACAAAAGAACATTTCTAATTCATTCATAAGAGCAAGTACATTACATCAACAGAAAATCAGAATGTACAAAAGGAGTCTCTCAGAAAGGATGAATTTCGATCAACAAGGGAGACGACGCCTTGGAGGATAGAAGTTTGAGTCCTTGATGTTGGTCCAACCTTGAACAAGAGATGGAATCTCCTGCTCTAGAAGCCAGCTCAGCTGCATCCCATAGGGAATTGGATGTCACGGAGAAATTGGAGGGCTTCCCACACCTGGTCAAATACATAGGAGGCCCAGTCGACCTCCTCCTCTTCAACAAAGACCATCATAGCCTTCCAAACTGGAGGAGGAAAATCCATGTCCAACATAGGGTAGGCAACGATCATGTGATTTATGATGTCGAACGACAGTTGATATCGGGGCTTCAGCCAATTTGACGACACTATTGGGTGGAAATCGACATCAACATCTCTCCATCTCTGCTAAGCAGGCCATTCGGACGCCGTTTGATATTTGAAGCATTCCATGACTGGCGTATCCCCTCGAGGAAGCTCAAAACTGATGTGGAAGGTCTCAGGAGACCATTGAATTTGATGACCGTTGATGTTGCCAAAGATCTCATTTTCCTCTAAAATATGGTTGTTAAGGGCAAACATCTTTAGCATGTCCTCTTGGATTTTGAAAGGTTTCCGGGTCTCAAACTTCTCAAGACCATTTGCATCCAAACTCATCATCACTACGTTGAACACTCGATCATTAATCTAATATTGGACCTCCAATCCAACCTTGTTAAGGATCCAGTTACGATCGATGGAGATATCACCAACAGAAATCATATTGTTCGATGAGCAAAATTAAGGTTAAAGATGGTTGGTTGTGTGTCTATCAGCGTCTTGAAGAAGGAGTATTTATGGTATAATCGTGCGACGTTCAAGACGATGTCTATTAATTTAAATGTATAGAATGACTTCCAGGAAGACAACCATTTACGATGAATATTCGGAATCTGAAATGTCAACAATGAGTATTTGACAACTGCCGTGTGCGAGTCAAAACTGGACATTTGTTAGACGGTTCAAAGGTAACAGACATATGTCATCAAGTTGTCAGAAGATAAAGATACAAAATTATAGCTTGTGCATAAAATCATACAAACGCGGGGCAAACCATTCATTGATGAAAAATATGGTACTGAGTACATATACAAAAATGAAAACGAGCAAAAGTCATCAGTTCAGTTTTTTGGAAATAGTCAAGGGGTGGACATCCATCTAAGTTGGGTAGTAGTCCGATCCAATTAGATTTGACGGACCCTTCTTCAAGTATGGAATTTGATCTTCAAGGAGCCAGCTCAACTGCATGCCATAGGGAATAGTGACTTCAGGCAGTTACAGCATGGCACTCTGCAGTCGATCGAAGATGAATCCTGCCCAATCCACCGAAGCTTAGTCCTCAAACGCCAACATTACTTTCCAGACCGATGGTGTAAAGTCAATTTTATCAGGAGAATTGCAGACAATCATCTGGTTGATGACATTGTAGGATACTTTGTAACGTGACTTGAGAAATCTACTCGACACAGTAGGAAGAAAGTCAATATCCCACTATTGGGATTATTTACTGAAAGCATATATGATTAAATGTTTTGTACACTGGTCTTCATATATGTGTTGCCACAACAATGCTCGCTGTCTGATGAAACAAACATACAATGAACCATAATATCCTATTATCTCGCCTATAGGGATGATCATATGGTGTGTAGGAGATCACAGAGGATCATATGAATCGTTTGGCCTAGCGAGATATAAACAGTATCACAGCTGAGACAGTCCTTGGATAGGCTGTCGGTTAAGCTACGGCACATCGGTTCACAAGTGGGCTTATCCTAGCTACTTGATGTGTCGGTACATGGTTATGTATTGATGGGATCAACAGTGGGATGTGCCATTCTCATTGACATATGAATGAGCCAGATCCCTAACATACTTCCTATGATCTTAAACCTAATTGAAGGATAAGGGGCACACACAGATTGACCACACTTTGATTTACCAAGGTGGTCTTACATGTACTCTTATACCCGTATTTTGGGTGTTGGCAATTTGTGTGTGGCCTGCTTAGTCTGGACGTTTAGGTAAGCATATCCGTTTCAGGATGGTGACATTCCCTGAGGAGCTCACAAGGTTCATTATGTTAAACCCTGCAGGTTGAATTATTTAATTCAGGCATAAGTGAAAATGAGTGAGTGATATTACTCAGGAAATAAGAGATTAATTAATTGTGGCTGATTGTCATAAGCCAAATTAATTAATGAATGTATAAAACCTTAAATATGTGGATCATGTTAGTTTGGTGCAACCCGTTCCTAATAACGTGGTAATAAAGGGGCGAGTCAGCATTGTTACCGTGGTGAAGGTTAAAACAATGTTTTATTAATTAATTATGTTCTGGGTTGAACAAGGAAGGATTAATTAATAAAGAGGGCCCACTTTATTATTTGCATCTGGTCCATAGTCTGGCCCATGAACTGCTCAAGCCCATTAGGGTTAAGGTTTCTCAAAACCCTAACACTATATAAAGGCCTTCTCTCTATCAGATCATTAAGAATTAGGGTTTTCAGTATATTGAGAGAGAACGGCGGCGCGGCTAATCCGGTGGGAGAAACTGATTGATTTCTCCAGATCTCGGATTCAACTTGGTAGATAGTCCTCACCAGATTTCTAAGGAGCAAGGGAACAGATCAGAAGATCAGATCTGTAGGAGCAACTGTTCATCACTGGCGTTCAGATTCAGATCCAGATATATTTCATCGTTATTGGCTCCGATCTAGATCTGTAGATCAAACGGTGAAATCAGGTATTCTCTAAATCCATCCCCTTAAATTAATATTGTAGGAGCATGCATAGGATCGCATGGTTTATTTAATTGAAATTTGTTCCTGGTACCCAAAGAATGATCCTTGGCAAGAATTTAATTAATGGCAACTCGTGTTGTCCATCGTAGACTTAAACCCTACAATTGTTATCAGAGCCAGTTTCATGTTCTTAGGCTCTATCTTGGATAAATTGAAATTAAATGAATATGTATGTTCATGGATGGATTTAAATTGTCGTGGATGTTTTTGTTCTCGTGGCCTTCTCATTTTTGGATCTGTTTTTCACCACGAGAAAATTCGTGGTTAGATTTAATAGGGAAAATCATGTAATAGATCTAGATCTATTTTTTGTATTTTCTATTTTTTTTTAAATCTGTAAAATTGGAGAATCTGAGATCCGGAAGAACGAAGAGATCGAAGAACACGACAACAATTCAATTTCAGTTCAGACTCAGCCTAACAACAGATCTCGCCGGCGGCTGTGCCACCGGCGGCGGCGCAGTGGAACCCTAGTTCCCTGCGTGGCTGGGCCGCACCCTGCTTTGTTTGGCTGCTACTCGCGCGCTCCGGTGGCTGCAGGTCTGGCTGGCAGCAGGGCAGGGAGGAGGTGCAGGTGGCCGGCGGCGGCGCACGTGCTTGCCCGTTGCGCGCACGCGTAAATGGTCTGTGTGCCGTCTTCTTTTTCCTTCATGCGGCGGTGGTCGTGGGCGAGAGAAGGCAGGCCGCGCACGACACTTGCGGGCTGCCGCTATTTCCTGGTTCGCGCAAACGTCTTCAGTAGCTCCGGCGAAGTCGCGGTTGGGTGCCACAACTGACAACGGTGGCTGGACTGGGGGCGCGACGGGGAGGCGGAGCAGCAGGCGCCACGCGTGACTGCGCGCGGCGATGGTGAACTTGCGCAACTCTGCTTCAATTTTGCATCTGCTCCAATGACTCACCGGTAGTCTGCGACGGCGCCGGGACATGACAGAACTGTGGGCGTCGCAGGCAACGTGGCTGGGCTGTAGACGGCGGCCGGCGTGCTGGTCTGGCGGCGGTTGTGTCAAGGGCGGTGGCCTGAAATTGGCGGCGGCTAGGGCTGTTGGGGTGGCGGCTAGGGTTTGCTCAAACCCGTGGGATTGCTGCCCGGGCCGTGGCTCTGGCCCGTCAGCCCGGAGGCGGCCCGAAGTCTGAAAAATTAGGGTTTAGCTGCTGGTTTGTGCTAGAAACCCTAATTGAAGCCCAAATGTTGTTTTTCCAATCCAAATTAGATTTCAAGTCCAATGGAAGCCCAGTTTGAAGATCTGTATTGGAATTAAATCTTGTAATAGTTAGATTTAATTTATTTCAGTTGTAATCGCATCTGAGGAGCCACGAGAATTTATTTGTTTATTTATTTATTCTCATAATGATGTGATTTATTATGTGCGCACTAGTAAATAATAGGAAGCATGATTATTTTCTTTAATTATTTATAGTTATAAGCATGTTGCAATTTAATTTTGGAGCATGTCTTATGTGATTTATTTTATGTCTATAAATTCCGGGATCATATTAAATTATGATGGAGTTTTGGGTGTGACATAATTTATGGGAACATAAAATAATGTGGGGAAAATAAGGAAATATATCCCAATCTTTTATATATTAGGGGATTTTATCCCACTCTTTTGTTGTTAGGGAATTATATCCCACACTTTCATTTTATAGGAAATTTTATCCCATGTCGCTGACTAAGCCGTTAAGTGCCATGTGGCATTGTTGTGGCGCTGACTCACTGCCACATATTTGCCACGTGGCATTTAAAATAATTATTAATTTAATTTTTTTAAAATTTTTAATTTCATAATTAATATATATTTTTTATATATTTCGTTTTTTATAATATTTTAATAATAGGAAGATATATAAAAATAATAATACTTTAAATAAATATAAAAATACTATTGAAAAAAATAAGCATTAATTATTTAATTATAATATATTAAAAAAAAACATAATTCTCATTAAAAATTGAAAATTAATATCAATAAAAATTGGCATTTTTAAATTTTAAAATATTAATTAATTTAATTTTTAAATAATATTTTTATTTTTTTATTTTATAATTAACGTGTTTTTTATTTATATATTTTACTTTTTAAATAATTTTTAGCTGATGTTATTTAATAATATTTTAATATATATATATATAAACAATAATTATTTTTAAAAAAAATTAAAATATTATTAAAAAAACAAACGTATAAAAATAAAACACATTAAATATGACATTATAATATATTAAAAAATAAAATAAAATAATCATTCAATGCCTAGAACTAATTTTGTTTAGTTTTATCATCAATAATTTTTTCTATGGCCAACACTTATTTACAAAAATAATTTTGTAAATACTTTCATTGATATTAATTTTCAATTTTTAATGAGAATTAGGTTTTTTAATATATTATAATTAAATAACTAATGCTTAATTTTTTTTCAATAATATTTAAATATTTATTTAAAGTATTATTATTAAAATATTATAAAAAACAAAATATATAAAAAATATGTATTAATTATGAAATTAAAAATTTTGAAAAAATTAAATTAATATTAAAAAATTAAAAAAATGCCATGTGGAAAATATGTGGCAGTGAATTAGCGCCACATCAATGCCACGTGACACTTAACGGCTTAGTCAGCGACATGGGACAAAATTCCCTAACAGAATGAAAGTGTAGGATATAATTCACTAACAGCAAAAGAGTGGAATAAAATTCCCTAATATGTAAAAGATTGGGATATATTTCCTTATTTTCCCAATAATGTGTGCGCATGAAACCTTTAGAATTAAAAATACTAAGCTGGATTTTGGTTCTTTTCTAACCAAGATCATTAGACCTCCACAAATACTACTTCTCATTGGAAGTGGGGCATCTCGAAGCGTAAACGGTCTACTCGGGTAGCTTACGTTAGGGGTCCCTCACCAGTTCCAATGCGATGAGGTTTCCAAATCAAACACTTATTTTAAGATGAGAAGTGGGAGCCTCTAAGCAAACGGTCTACTCGGGTAGCTTGCATTGAGACAACTTTCACTGGTCTCCAAGATTAATCTAAGTGGGATAACAAAGGATGTAAAGGGCATGCGGTATGGGTCGAGTACGTATGCCAAATCGCCTTTTAACATCCGGAGTTAGGATTGTGGTTTATTTTGGCTTAAATGTTGCCTGGAGTATAACTCTTTTGAGATGTCCCTGCTCCGGATAGGTGAACATGGTCTTGAGATCTCCAATATTAATTTCTTTTGCTTACGATACCTGACATGTTAAGAAATTAAAGGATCATTTGATCTGGTTGAGCATTCATCGTAAACGGTCTACTCAGGTAGCTTGCAATGAATTAGCTTGGGCAATTGGTGGAAGCAAATTGCATTGTTTTATCTAAAGGTTCTATGCATATTTGTTTCAATTGTTCGTAGTATGTGCTTACTTTAATTCGCTTATTTGTTTTCAGATATGTCTATGAATAATGTCATTAATATCCTCGCTCAAAATCCTCTCAATGGTCCGAATTTCCTGGAATGGAAACGTAATTTGGATTATATCCTAGTTGCGGAAGAACACAAGTTTATCCTTACTGATCCTTGTCTGCCAGTCCCAGCTGCTGATGCTACTGCCGAGCGGCAGCAGTCTTACAATAAGTGGATCAAGTCTAATAATGTAGTGAAATGCTACATGATGACCACTATAAGTAAGGTACTGTAGCTGCAGCATCAGCATTATGATAGGGCTTGTGAGATTATGGATAATCTAGCAGCGACTTATGGGGAAACGGACAGAACTGTCAGATTCAATCTCATGAGGGAGATTGTGAGTAAGAAAATGTCTAAAGGCAGTTCAGTGAGAGAGCACGTGGTTGCCATAACTCACCTAATGGATGAACTAACGTTGCATGGTGGTGGTATTGACGCGGAAGCCCAAGTCGATATCACACTAAACTCTCTTCCCTAGTCCTTTGAAAACTTCAAGTTGAATGCTGTGATGAACAAGAAGGAGTATACTCTTAATGAGTTACTCAGTGACTTGATGGCAGCACAGTCCCTGATGGAACCCGAGAAAGCAGTTTTAGTTTCTTCCGGTAGTCGGTCTGCTGCTCCTGAACGGGCAAAAACTAAAAGAACGGCTAGGAATAAGAACAAGAAAACTGCTAGTGGGAACAATGGAGTTTATGCTCCAAAGAAAAAGGTTGGGAAAGTTAAAGGAAATGGCGAGTGTTACCGCTGTGGAAAGATAGGACACTGGAAAGCAAATTGTCCAGGTGTTAACACCAATGGACAAGGTACGTCATCATTTACATGTTTAGTATTAGATTATAGATATGCATGATATCTTCATGCATAATATTAGATATAGTTAAGGTTTTGTAGTTAGGGTTTCATATTACGTTTTCATATCTTTTAGATTTTTCTATATCTTTCTGTACTCTATTTATATGTTAGATCAATGAATAATATTTTGTGGCAAATATTCGAAACCCTATCATGGTATCAACCTAATCGATCCATATTTTCCTCTCTCCCTCCCTCTCTCACTCGGCGGCACACGCCCTCTCTTTCTCTCCTTCATCTCCTTCAGCGGCACTCACCGTCTCACTTCTGCCCCATCACTCATCGTTCTTCTCGATCACATGGCGGCCGACTCTGATCATCTCCCGCTAGCCATGCTCGTCCACATGGTCACTATTAAATTGACGTCGGCAAACTTTCTCCAATGGAAGTCTCAATTAGTTCCGCTGCTTACATGCCAAGATCTTCTCAAATATGTCGATGGGTCATCCCCGCCACCGCCGATGTCGCTACCCTCGTCTAGCAGTGCGGTTCTTCCTAATCCTGCGTATAATAAATGGCGACAGCAGGATCAACGCCTCTTAAGTTTGCTTCTCTCGACACTTTTGGAAGAAGCCATGGCCGAAGTACTCGGTTGCACTACGGCGCGTGATGTTTGATCTGCGCTCGACGTAGCCTTCAGCAACAAATCCAAAACACGCGAGCTTCATCTCAAGGACGAACTTCAACTCCTGAAATGTGGCTTGCGATCCGTTGCTGAGTTCGCTCGTGAATTTAAATCACTTTGTGATCAGTTAGCCGCTATTGGTTGTTCTGTTGATGATACAGATAAAGCTCACTGGTTTCTTCGCGGACTAGGCCCAGCCTTCTCCACCTTTTCTACTACTCAGATGGCTCTCACTCACTTACCTACATTTCGTGATCTTGTTAACAAGGCAGAGAATTTTTCTTTATTTCAGGATTCCTTGGACCCTTCTTTATCTGGCTCTCAGGTTGCCTTTTATGGAAAGCAGCGTTCATCAAATTCCGATGACAAAGGCAACAAAGGTGAACACAACAAATCTGGAGGAAGTTCGAAATCCTACTCGAACAACAACTCTTTCAACAAGGGTCACGGCCGCTCTAACAAAAAGCGCCCTCCTCGCTGTCAAATCTGCCGCCGCGATGGTCATTATGCGACATTCTGTCCAGATCGGTATTCTAGAAAACCTACTTCTACGGCTAACCTTGTTGAGGCATTCCAGGCGAATTGTTCCATCTCTCTGGCATCCTCTTCAGATTGGTTCATGGATATGGGTGCATCGGCTCATATGACATCTGATCCTAGCCTCCTGGACTCTTCTCAACCCTATTCTGGGTCCGATCACGTGGTTGTTGGTAATGGTGCTGCTTTATCTATTTCTCATATTGGCCGCTCCTCTGTTTCAGATTCTATTAATTTATTGGACGTTCTGGTTGTTCCCTCATTAACCAAAAACTTGCTATCCGTCAGCAAGTTAACATCTGATTATCCGGTTGATGTTTTCTTTTCTAATAAATGCTTTGTTGTTCAGCACCGCAACACCAAGGCTGTACTCGCTCGCGGTCGCCGTAGGAACGGCCTGCACATGCTTCATCACATCCAACCAGCGTTTGTCTCTCAGTTAAAGAACAATAGTTCTCGTGCATCTTTTGAGTTATGGCACAGCCGATTAGGGCATGTTTCTTTTGATGTTATTTCTCTATTATGCAAACAAGGACATATCTCTGTTTCTTCCTGTTTGCCTAAACCTATTTTATGTTCTCCTTGTCAACTTGCTAAGAGCTCTCGTTTACCGTTTCAACTAAATGAAAAACGTTCTTTACATGTTCTGGATCTTGTGCATTGTGACTTATGGGGGCCAGCGCCTATACCTTCTACTGCTCAATTTAAATACTATGTTATTTTTGTTGACGATTTCAGCCGCTTCACATGGTTGTATCCCTTAACTAGAAAATCTGATTTCTATGCTGTTTTAAAATCCTTCACTACCTTTGTTGAAAATCAGTTTTCTACTACTATCAAGCGCTTTCAAAGCGATGGAGGTACAGAGTTTACTAATCATGTTGTACAGGATTTCTTTCGCTCTAAAGGAATACACCTTACACGTTCCTGCCCGTACATTCCATCTCAAAATGGACGAGCAGAACGTAAACACCGGCATATCACTGAAACTGGCCTCACTCTTCTATTTCAATCGCGCCTACCTCTATCCATGTGGGTTGACGCCTTCTGTATGGCAACTTATCTGATCAATCGATTGCCCTCTGGTATTCTCGATGGGCTTTCTCCGTTTCAGGTTCTTTTTGGATGCGCTCCTAATTTTAGCAACTTCCATCCTTTTGGCTGCCGTGTTTATCCTTGCCTTTGTCATTATGCTGCAAATAAATTCTCTGAGCGGAGTCAACCATGCATCTTTATTGGTTATTCTTCACAATATAAGGGCTATCGCTGTCTGGATCCGACCACTTCCAAGATATACACTACTCGGCATGCTCGCTTTGACGAGCTCTATTTTCCTATGGCTAATACTTGTTCGTCCGCACCCATGTCTCAGCTAGACATATCAAAATTTTATGAGCCTCCAGCCACTACTTTTGCTCAGCCGCCTCCGTCGGACATTCCTCTGGCTCTGCTCAGCCCTGCTCCCGCACATGCCTCCGGTCCATGCTCCTTATGTTCGCCTGCCAAACCTCCTTCTCCGGCTGCAGTTATTGATGATCCTCGTGCCTCCCCTATTCGGCAGCAACACGAGCAGCCCGCAGTCGAGCAGCCCGCGGTCGAGCTTGCTCAACCTCCGGCAGTCGCACCTCATCCCATGGTCACTCGAGCTCGGGCAGGTATTTTCAAGCCCTGCCATCTCGCATACTATGCTAATACGGCTCTTCATCGGGCTCTCTCATCATCGTCTGAACCCAAGGGTTATAAATCAGCCGTAAAAAATCCTCTTTGGCTCGCAGCTATGAATGAAGAAATGCAAGCACTACATAAGAACGGCACTTGGTCTCTTGTTCCGCGGCCCCCTGACACCAATATAGTTGGGTCCAAATGGGTTTTCCGTACAAAGTATCGCTCAGACGGCTCGATCGAACGGCACAAAGCTCGTCTTGTTGCACAAGGTTTCTCTCAAATTCCTGGCCTCGATTTTGATCATACTTTCAGCCCTGTTGTTAAAGCTGCAACAATTCGCATCATCTTATCCCTAGCGGTCCATCACGGCTGGGCTCTGCACCAACTGGACGTCGAAAATGCGTTTCTTAACGGCCACCTCTCAACACCAGTTTATATGGAGCAGCCTCCCGGTTTTATTGATGCTCGCTATCCAACTCATATCTATCGTCTCTCCAAGGCATTGTATGGTCTCAAGCAAGCTCCTCGTGCTTGGTTTGAACGGCTAAGCACCTTTCTTCTATCCATCGGCTTCTTGTGCAGTCGGGCAGACACATCCCTTTTTATCTACTGCCGTCAGTCTATCAGAAGTTACCTTCTTGTTTATGTTGACGACATAATTGTCACTGGAAATACTCCTTCTCATATTTCAGCCTTTATTCGTCGCATGAACTCCGAATTCTCTATAAAAGACATGGGTCGCCTAAGCTATTTTCTCGGTCTTGAGGTTACCTACACTGAAGATGGATTTCTTTTATCACAGGCCAAGTATGCTCGCGACATTCTCACTCGGCATGACCTGATCGATGCGAAGCTCGTAAACACGCCGCTACCTGCCGGTATTGCTCTCTCTAATGACGGCGAGCCATTTTCTGATATCACAAAATTTCGGTCAATTGTTGGAGCTCTTCAATATCTAACAATTACGCGCCTAGATATCTCGTTTGCAGTAAATCACATCAATCAGTTTCTTCAGTCGCCAACCACTAAGCATTTCCAGGCAGTCAAACGCATTCTGCGTTATGTCAAGGGTTCTCTCTCGCATGGTCTTCTCTTTTCGCGGCATTCTTCATACGAATTAGTAGCATATTCTGATGCGGACTGGGCACGATGTCTGGACTCCAGACGCTCCACCTATGGTTATGCGATTTTTCATGCTGGAAATTTGGTTTCTTGGAGCTCGAAAAAGCAGCCTACCGTCGCTCGATCAAGCTGCGAATCTGAATATCGTGCAATGGCAAACACCGCGGCTAAAGTTCAGTGGATAATGTCACTTCTTCGCGAGCTTCACGTCGCTTTACCACAATCGCCGATCCTTCATTGTGATAACAACAGTGTCATCTTCATTTCTCAGAATCCGATTGCTCACAAGCGTGCCAAACACATTGATATAGATTATCATTTTGTTCGTGAACTTACTCAAGATGGGACACTTGTCACGTCTCACATCCCTTCCAAGCTGCAAATCGCCGATGTTTTTACCAAGTCTCTTGTGCGACCGTTGTTTGAAGAATTTCATCGCAAGCTACGTGTCTCTCAAGTACCGACACTCGCTTGAGGAGGGATATTAGATTATAGATATGCATGATATCTTCATGCATAATATTAGATATAGTTAAGGTTTTGTAGTTAGGGTTTCATATTATGTTTTCATATCTTTTAGATTTTTCTATATCTTTCTGTACTCTATTTATATGTTTGATCAATGAATAATATTTTGTGGCAAATATTCAAAAACCCTATCATTTAGTATCAATTCTACTCATTGTGAGTAGCGGTTACTGTGAGTACTAATCATGTTTTAGCTGCACTTTGCAGAGAATCAAGCTGATGATAATGCTTGAGGATGACGGGACTACCTACTCCAAGGAAGATGCTAGAGATCGTTCTCAAGCTGTTGGAGTTCTTTGCTTTAAGTTTATGTTAAAACTCTGTTTTAATTCAAGTTCCAGAAGAGATATTGTTTTGTTTTGAGAAACATATTTTTCATCTATTGTTATGGATTATCAGTTATTCAGATAGAGTTTTTCTATCATGATGAATAACAGTGTTTTCTGTTATGGATGATTGTCTCTTCATTACTTGATTACATAAACTATCAGTGTTCTAAGGTATAATTTAAAGGAATCTCTATAGAGATAGGTTACATCAATCTAAGTAGTTTTAAGTAATTCATGGAATTATGGATTCAATCCAGGTATTCATAAGAATGGTACTTATGACAACTACTTAGAGGTATAAGATTGTAACCAGGTTTCTTAATAAGCGATTGTATCTCTATAGGTTATTTCGTGTTTGCTCTGGTTTGCTGGTTTGAGTCTACTTCCGCAGTTGCCTTAACAAGCATTGATACTGTAATCATTTAAGTTTTGGATATGTTCATCTAGTTCACTACAAGTCTTAGTCTCTTGCTTTAATCAAGAGCGTTCAAGACTAAGGTAGAGAATAAGTTAAACAAGACCGTAAAAACATTATGGTTCATTCATAATGGTATATCTTAAGTGATGGGGTTTTACAGTATCTGGCAGAGCAAAGGGATTGCATCCCAGTTAACTACACCTATTGGGATAGTGTACGTAAAACGAAATAAGATTCTTTAAAAGTTTATAAGTTATGCCAGCTTTGCCAAATTTTCGTTTTTGGGAAGAGCGCCAAAAGCAGTTGTATGTTTGCTTAATCTAATGTCTTCTAAATCAGTTCCAATTACCCTAGCAGACCTTGACTCTGTCAAAAAGGGCAATGATGGGTAATTTGGCTGTTAAGCTGTATAGGAAACTGATTGGTTGGAAGAAAGGTTTAAGCTAGTACTGCTTTGTGAGCTATTCCAGGTAAACGAAAAAGATGGTTGTTTTGTGTATCCTAGATACAAGCAAATTGTATAGGATGAAATCATGAATCCAAATGTGAGATTGTTCTCTAACGTTTTAGAGAAGACAATTCAAATCCATCAGGAAATACCCCGTGGCATATTGAGCATACCTTGAATGGTATGGTACCAATTGCACGGTCACCTATGCAAGGTGGTAAACCACAAATTAAATGCACCATTAACTGACAACGTAAAAGGAGCATCGTTGCAGTGGGAGGTTGCCTTAACAAGCTCAATGGTACTGGTTTGTGGAAACAGTCTCTGGACTTGTTGCCAACTTAACGAACAACATCGTACTCATCCCTTAAAGCGCAACGAAGCTGTTAAGACAAACGATGCAGTTTAATGACGTCAAGTCATGAATTCAGAAATGAATCAGTAAAAGTTATGGTTGTATATCAGGATCAGTGATTGCCAAATAACTTTCCAGCTATAGGCAACTGATTGATACACAAGAAAGAAATGCTCGAATGGTAACCTAGTAAGTTTTTGAAAGTCTAGGTTAGTGAGTAAGGTATGTTTCACAACAAGACTTTCTCACTGGTTGCAATTATTAAACCCATTTGAATTCTTATAACCATAACAACACATATGAATCTAAATATCTGGAAGATAGATGATGTCATTCGAATTTTATAAACGGGTACCTTGATAAAAGGTGAAGACATCTATATGCAACAACCAGATAAGTTATGTGCAGTGAAAAGCATCATGTCTGGAAGCCAAGGAAGTTCAAGTATGAACTTAAAGGATCTTCAAAGTCATGAAACAGACATTTCGATATTGTCTATCGAGAATGATAGTTTCATGTACCAGTTATGTGTCAGCGGAAGCGTGGTTTTCCTTGCACATTATGTAGATGGTATTTTCACATTCGGAAACGGTGTGGAGATATTGTCAGACATTAAGGATGGATATCCAAACAGTTTCAGAAGTAGGACTTATGAGATCTTGGAACATCTTTTGAATTAAAGTCTTGTGTGGTCACAAGAAAAGGATGTTCAGGTATCTCAAGTTGCTTAAATGGATTCTGTGGTGTGTCGTTCATAGCAAGAAAGATTGTTGTCTTTCTATATTGTAAATGAACGAAGGTAGATATCTGTAATGCTATAAGCATGTTAAACAGATATCAGTTCAACTCTGGATAGGCACATTGGTTAGTGAATGAGCCTTGTGAGTTGAATGGCATTGGATATCCAGGAGGATCATAAGGAAAGGAAATCGACCTCTAACTATGTGTTGGCCTTGGAGGAAGAGTTATAGGAGTCTAACACAGAAGTGTGTTGCGGATTCCGGTAAGAAGGCTGAATCTTTGACAGCTTCATTAGCTTCGCAAGAAGCAGTATAACTCCGGTGTTATCCTCTAGAGGTGTGTGTTCTAAGTTTGCCTAATAAAATCACATAGAATTGTGATCATGTTGGTGCTATGACAAACTCAAGGGAACCCAAGACTCACAAGGTGGTGAAACACATAGGATGTGTGGTATCACATCATACGAGAAATCGTGACAAGAGGTGACGTGAATGCAGTAGGAGTGATTGACAGTATAGACACACTTAATACTTTGATAAAGCAATGGTATTATGCTTTAAGTATAAGTGGGAGATTGTAGGGATTATATACTGAAAGCATATATGATTAAGTGTTTTGTACACTGGTCTTCATATATGTGTTGCCACAACAATGCTCGCTGTCTGATGAAACAAACATACAACGAACCATAATATCCTATTATCTCGCCTATAGGGATGATCATATGGTGTGTAGAAGATCACAGAGGATCATATGAATCGTTTGACCTAGCGAGATATAAACAGTATCACAGCTGAGACAGTCCCTGGATAGGCTATCGGTCTAAGCTGCGGCACATCGGTTCACAAGTGGGCTTATCCTAGCTACTTGATGTGTCGGTACATGGTTATGTATTGATGGGATCAACAGTGGGATGTGCCATTCTCATTGACATATGAATGAGCCAGATCCCTAACATACTTCCTATGATCTTAAACCTAACTGAAGGATAAGGGGCACACACAGATTGACCACACTTTGATTTACCTGATGGGTTTTGTATACTAAAAGCATTTATTACAATGTGTATACAACGGTTTATTTCACCTATCTGTTAACAATTGTACATGTATGAACAATGGTATCCTCTTGTCTCACCGATAGGGACGATCATACGGCGTGTTGTAGATCGCAGAAGACAGTATGATCACTTGACCTAGTGAGACATAAACCTGATCACAGTCGAGACAGCGTATGAGGATACGTTTGTCCGGATGGCTGCGGCATTGTCGGAATAAGTAGTCTGTCTTGGTTACTTGACATCCTGGTACGCAGAGGTGGCGTATTGATGGACCGCAGTGAGATATATTCGTCTGTCCGACATCAGCGAATAAAAGATCTCGTTATATTGATAGAGTCCAAACCCTAATGAAGGTTCAGGGGTTTAGACGGGTTGACTATTGCTTTGACTTGCCATGGTGGAGAGCCAACACAGCGCGCTCGTATATCCGCATCTTGGGTAACAGCAGTTCGTGTAGTACCGCCTGAGACTGAACTTAGGTAACCATATTCGAGTAATAGGATGGGGACATTCCCTGAGGAGCTCAATAACATTCATCGTGCCAAAGTCCTGCAGGCTGATTAAGTTTAGGCACGAGTGATAAGGTTTGAGTGGTAAAACTCAGGAATAATAAGATATTAATTAATTGTAGTTAGAGCTTGTCAGAGGCTCCGATTAATTAATGGATGTCCGGTAACCTTAAATATGGGGATTCTCAATTAATGCAACCCGTTCTCACAACGTGGTAATAAAGGGGTAAGTCAGTATTAATTCTGTGGTGAAAAAGAATTAATATTAATTAATTAATTGTGTCCTGGGTTGTGGATATGGGAATTAATTAATTTATAGGCCCACTTTATTATTTGCATTAGGTCCCAGGTCTGGCCCAACAAGTGTGCTGAATTGAGCCCAAAATGGCCCATTAGGGTTTCTAACCCTAGGTCTATAAATAGACAGCTCTCTCTCATAAGTTGTAACACAATTGAAACACATACCCTAGAGAGAGAGAGGTGGGCGCCGTTTTTAGACTTTCCCTTTTCTTTATTTTTGATTTTCTCTAGAGATTAGTTTTCTAATTTATGTTTCCGCAGAGAAATCGGATTGCGTGGTTGAATTGGTTCTTGGAATTCAAACGCAAAAGATCGGTACAGACACTACGGATTTACGGTAATCTCTCAATCCACAATTATGCATTAAATTCATAAGAGCATGCTAGGGTTTTGAGAATATTTAATTATGAGCAATATCCATAGATCGATCCGGTTCAGTTTGGTTTTGGTGATTCGATTCACGGAAAAACCCTACAATTGGTATCAGAGCCAGGTTTCTGATTTATGGCTCTGTTGTTCATAATTAAATTCGATAATATGCATGTATGAATTTATTATTGTGGATGTTGTTTTTTTGTTCCTCGTGGCAACCCGTTGATTCAGCCCGCGGTACGATTGTTGGGATTTCTAGACAAACAATTTAAATCATGTGAATAGTGGGAGGGCTTTGCGTAAACGTCTACGAGTGTAGCTTGCGTAGACCTCTTTCATAAGTATTCTAGAATTGATTTAAATTAAAGATAACAAAAGCTTTGAGGGCTGTGCGGTATGGTTACGTGCCATGCTAAACTGTCTCTTTTGG